>MJUU01011777.1:6127-26807 GCA_002080025.1 Modiolus philippinarum
CCAGATATATGTTTCTTTTTCTATTGAAATATTTTTTTAGGTTAAACATGTAATTTTTAGTTAAATGTTACGCTTTTTTGAAAGGATTATTTTTTTCACGAAACGTCACGCGACGTCATATTAATACGCTGTTGCTAACGTTCCATAGAGATTGACGATAATGTGTTCATATCAGCACAGTGCAGTGATAATAGAATTATCGTCGCTCCGGAACAATTGAAAATCAAGCAAATTAGCGATAATATGTCTTACAAGGGGCTGCATTTCCATAAACGTCTACATGTACTTTTTCAAGCATTTATGAGCATTCGATTTCTTTCCATACGCTTATTTTCCATTAAATCATGTATTGCAAATTGAATCTGGAAGATATAAGAACATTCCAAGAGAAGAGCGTCTTTGTAACCTCTGTAACAAAATTGAATATGAGGCACATTTTATTTTAAAATGTACAACAAACCAAACTATTAGACCTCAGTTCTTCTCAAATTTTAATTTTGAAACTGATGAAACATCAACCTCAAAACTCAAAAAAATTCTAAACCCAGATACAAAAGAACAAGTACAATTGCTAGGCTCCTTTTTAAAACTGTCTGCACTGAAGACAAGGGTTAGTTGATTATGTTTGTTTGTAAATTTGTGTACTTTATTAATTTTGTAGCCATTAGCCCATAATTGGGCATAACGTTGCAAATGAATAAATTGAATTGAAATTAAAACCACATTTGCATTTTTATGTTCTTACGGTATAGGGGAACATGGGAATCACTTCAAAGTCGTGAGTGTCCTCATGGGGGGTCCTAGGAATCAAATAATCATTAAATTTTTGCCTTGGTAATTAAATAATCATTAAATTTTTAATTTTTAATTTTTAATAATTAAATTTTTGGCTTAGTAATAAAAAAAATGTATATAAAAATGCAAGCTAATAATCAAATAATCATTAAATAAATGATCTCGTAATCAAATAATCATAAAAAATACCCTGATAATCAGGTAATCAAGAAACCCATGACGGGCCTCAGTAGTCAATAACTTTTTGCACATGTAATCCATTATAATTTACATGAATAACAATTAGGTAATTTGGGTCCCGAATAATCAGGTTTGTATGTTCCACTCAAGTGCTACAGTCGTTCCATGGAAAGGGCTCTAGTTATTCGAGTTTGGGTACTTTTTTTCATAAAGTATGGTCACGGCTAATACATCTATGCAATAATCAAATAATCAAAAATGGGGTCTAAAAATCAAATAAACACGACGGCCTGCATGCACGGGTAATCCATGCTTATAATGTTTTCTGTGACTTGTACATACGCTTTAAAATATTTTTCTTTATTGTAGATTGAAGTTTTGATTCCAGACAAGAGGAGGAGAAAACAACAAAAAATTGGACTGTTTTGTTTTTTCTTAGCCATATTAATTTTGATCGGGATATTGGTTGGATTTGTTGTATATTTGGCCCTCAATCGATGATGAATGTGTAGAAATTGGCCAAAATTACCATTCAAAACTACTAATAATTTTGGATAAAATACTATTTTCAGTCAGAATCTGAAAGAATTTGTTCGTTAGTTAGATTGTAAGTAATTGGTGGACTCGATTCCTTGAATTTCAGAAAACATTCGACTCGTCCCTCCATTCTTATTGGTCGTGAAATATTTTGCATTAGGATTAAACATCTTAGACTTAGTGGCTAAAATATTTTGTATTTCGCGGGAAAAAATGACATGTGATATTGTTCAAACCAATGAAAAAAGTTTTAACAGTTAAGCACGTTTGTAAACAAAGTTAACTAATTCACCTGCCACGTTTCAAGTTGTGATAAATAATTTTCAAATCTAGTGACAATCAACTAGAATTTTACAATGTCTGAAGGCGACGAAAAATATTTGGACGAATATGACGAATATAATTTCGAACAGGACAAAATAGGTGGGCATCACGGGGGTAAAGGGCGATCGAAAAAGGAGGCTGAACAACATGGAAACCACCCAGACCCAGGGGGTCATACCAGAAAAACTGTGCAAAAATTAATGAATAACGCACAGAATCAGAAAGAGCAAAACCCGAAGGAAAAGAAACATTAATGGTATGTATATTTATTATAACAAATGAATTATTTATTACAATTTTTAATAATAAAACCACAGAAGTATGTCAATTGTGGTAACAGCTGTGTTGATTGTTATTAATTTTTGCAGGATGTATGTAAACATTTTTTTTGCAGTCTGCAATTTAATTTGCGTAACTTGCATACGTATGGAATCAAAAGGTGCAGCTGGTGCATGCCCCCCCCCTTACAAAAACAGAAAAAATAATTATGAAATCTCTATTTTTCTACAAATATTCCTAACAATTCACCTTGTGTTTTTGCAACACTATTGCGATCATATCTCGCATACAGTTCCAGTCCTATTTTCTGATATCTGCAGTCCATCCAAAAACGACAACCGGAGGGTCAATAAAAAGAGCTCATTTCGTTACAATAAGCGTGTGTGCCTTTTTATTGGCGAGTCGAGATGGTACTGGGTTGTAACTTCCTATTTTTGGGGGGTAAATTGTTATGATGTCATGGATTTTCCGCCAAGATACAAATAACAAGGAAGAAATATACCCCCTTTTTAGTGCAAAAGGATAAGATTTTGGTGACAAAAACGTGTGTCAAATTTTAGAATCTTAGATTTCCCACAAAATAATGTGGGGGGGGGGGGCATACTCGACCAACTCCATCAGAAGAGGACTCTGTTTTTCTCTAGAATGTTGTCTTTTACTTTCACTGATGCACACTTTTTCTCTACAAAGGACCCACAAAGCAACGTACTACATACAAGTAAAATTTGTGCACGAGCAAACAAGAAATATTAAATTATCTATGAATATATAGATAAACGATAAATATTATTATTTAGAAGTGGATTCAGTTGTGAATTTGAAGAAATTATTAGCGGCGCACGGGAATTGAATATGCCCCCTCCCGTTTTCTGTTATTCTGGTCACACGAAGAAAAAAAGATTCATGAAAGAAATATTGACACATTAACATTCATTGACCTGTTATGACCTCACGTTGATGTCCTTAGATAAACTGATAAGTAAACATATTTACGCAATATCTTCAGGAATATGCCCCTCCCGTTTTCTGTTATTCTGGTCACACGAAGAAAAAAAGATTCATGAAAGAAATATTGACACATTAACATTCATTGACCTGTTATGACCTCACGTTGATGTCCTTAGATAAACTGATAAGTAAACATATTTACGCAATATCTTCAGGACTAGGGTACAATTAGGGTATATTTTATAAAATTTAATTCAATTTAAGATGGCAAATAGCTTAAATACGACCCGTTTGAACAAATTGTTAAATATATTATTGCAAAACATAAACCCATTAGGGTTGTAACAATCCAAAATACATGACAAACATAATTCAGTACAAATTTAGCATAAAAAAATATTGATACAAAGACATCATGGGTCTCCCTTTCTCAGTTCTAATGACTGTTTTATAAAAGACACTACTGCCTTCATAAAATATAAGAAAACATATGCAAGCAGCCTTTATGAAAAAAGTGAGACCTCTCGTGGATTTCTTGAATACCTGATTATGATGTGGGTTATTGTCGATTATTTGATTACCATAAGGTGTATTTTTCAATGATTATTTGATTATCAGACACCGTTTTGATTATCTTGTGAAAATTTACTAGAATGACCTTATAATTTCACAACTGCCGATTTTAAAACTCTAATGGATATGTTCCAGACCATACGCGTATTTGGACCGTACGCGTACGGTCCAGACCGTATGCGTATATTCATATGGTCCGACCGTACGCGTATGGTCGGACCATACGCGTACGGTCAGACCGTATGACATACGTGTACGGTCTGCTATGAGTTGGACCATAGGCGTATATTTAGACCGTATGAGTACAAAGAAAAAGAAGGGCACTACATTCGTTATTCAAATCAAATTAAATCAAATCAAATATTTATTGTCATATAAACATACATTAACAAATAAAACAAGCAAGTAAAGAAAAATGAGTCCTCTGTCCTCAGTTCTAATGATCAAACAAAGAAGTAAGTTACATTTAAAACTGACAACATTAACTACCACTGAAACTATGTCGTTATAACACCAGTAGAATACCGAAGGAACAAAGGAGTGAAATTTACAAAGACACGGCCAAAACGAGAACACGTTAGACACAAAAAACAATGACATTATACACAAAAAACAATGACGTTAGACAGATACAAAGCACAGAAACAGAAATTACAACATTCAAAACAAAGGCACTCACAGTGTGAACGAGGCTCCAGTGAAACTGAAAGTGACATAAATTAATATAACTGAAATGAAATTACAGAAGCAGTGAAATAAAAAAATATTTCACATTTTCACATAAAAATTAAAGGTTATACATAAACTTCATTTTTACATTGAGAAGTTTTGTTCGTGGAGTAGGGGTTCAATGTATAATTTCCGCTTAATTTTGGGATTTGCACTCTTTTTGGGGGGTAATTAGGAAAAATGTTGTTGTTCCAATGATTTTTTCTCGGGATTTTCATACAAGAAGACCATATATTTTATTTCAATTAACATTCCATTTATTTTTTTAACGAAACTATAGAACTTTTTTTTATAATATTTTATCTCAAATAACGTTCATATTACTAAGTCGATTTTATAAAGGCATCTCCAAAACATAATTACAGTAAAGTGAATTCTTATTTTCCTTTTATAGTTTCTTTAAAAGAATGATTTTTAGAAAACACAAGAACTTAATTCATTAAATGATATTGTATACGGTATATTAATTTATTGATATATTATCCAAGAACACACAAGACTTTGAAATAGCACGACCGTGCGCGTACAGTCGGACCATACGCGTACGATCCGACCGTATGGGTATTTCGAAAAAAATACTCACGAATATGGTCCGGACCGGTCCAAATACGCGTATGGTCTGGAACAGATATAAAATATCAGTGAAATGTTTCGAGATGTACTTTCGTTATATTACTTTTATCAATGGTGAATGATATGTTGTCAAATGGGTAATATCCGTCACAATAACAATAAATGACGGTTACAAATGTACAGATATGATAATTATTATCTTGTCATGTTTGCTTTGATGTCTGCACGTGAGTACACGTGATTGGTGTTTGTGGACTGTAAGCAATGAAAGGCATGGCAAGAACCCACGATTTTTTCGTTTCTGTATTCTAATATTTGCTGTTTGTTCAAGTAAGCCGACATATGCTGCAATAACTTGCTCTTCCTCAAATCATTCGCCCACTCACTCATCGAGGGAAAGTCTGGGATTCTGAAGCTGGTGCCTCTAGAGTGGAGGTAAGCACCAAACTGCACTACACACGTGAACTTAACAGGCGCGGACCCAGGCAATTTAAAAAGGAGGGGTTCCAATAAGAAAGTTAAAGAAAATTGCGGAATTTTTGGGGATATTTCTTAGTAAATCATCAGCATATTCGTTAAAAAAAACGCATGATTGTCCAAAAAGGGGAGTTCCAACCCCTGGAACTCCCCTTTGATCCGCCAATGCTTAATATGATGTTCAACTTAGATGTGTAAATTGATACCCCGGGTGGATCCCATGCAAGTGAAAGAGGTATAAATTCACACTGTTCGCACTCAAACATCTATTTTTCATCTTTGAATACCACCAAGGCCCTGTTTATCGGTGGATACACATTTTTTTTTGACATGGAACTCAACCGCGATAATCTTAGGTGTAATCTCTGCAGACGGCCATGACTTTCATATTTTTTTCCTTTTCTTTATGGCGAATTATTTATAAATATATTGTATCCTTATGTTCAGTTAAGTGGCAACAATTTATTATCTCTCGATTCAATGCATAATTTAAGTAGTATTTTTCAACCACCGAGACGACACTTCCTTTGATATTCATCAAAGTTGTGCAACCTCCCGTATCAAAAACCAACCCATAACTTATTCAAATGCCTACTAGTTAAACTAGTTGATTGCTTTTTTAAAAAAATATTGTTTTAATATCAAGTTTTGAATTTCTACAATTCAATATGACTTTCAAAGTTTTTTTATGCCCCCGCGACGATAAGTCGGGGGCATATTGTTTTACCCCTGTCCGTCCGTCCGTCCGTCTTCCGTCCGTCCTTCCGTCCGTCCGTCCGAGGGGGTACATGGTTTGTCCGCGCAACTCCTCCTACAGTTTTTATGCTAGAAAGTTTTTATTTTGCAGATCATTTGTACATATATTGAAGATGTGCATNNNNAAAATATACATTGTTGAACTTAGTCATTTTTGGTGATTTTTCATAGAGGGTACATAGTTTGTCCGCGCAACTCCTCCTACAGTTTTAATGCTAGGAAGTTTTTATTTTGCAGATAATTTTTACCTATATTGAAGATGTGCATGTGGTAAGGATTTTGATTTTGGTTAATTTTTGTGAAAATTATAAATTGTTTAGCTTAGTCATTTTTCAGTGATTTTGTAATAGTGGGTACATAGTTTGTGCGTGCAACTCCTCCTACAGTTTTGAAGCTAGGAAGTTTTTATATTGCAGATAATTTGTACTTATAATGAAGATTTGTATGTGGAAATCATTTTGATTTTAATGCATTTTTGGAAAAAAAATATACATTGTTGAACTTAGTCATTTTTTGGGTGAATTATTAATAGAGGGTACACAGATTGTCCTCACAAGTCCTACAGTTTTGGTGCTAGGAAGCTTTTATTTTACAATTCATTTGTACCTATATTTAAGATGTGCATGTGGTATGTATTTTGATTTTTGTTTTCTTTTTTTTCAAAAATATACATTGTTAAACTTTCTAATTTTTTTTGGTGACTTAGTAAAAACTGGTACATAGTTTATCTGTGCAACTCCTAGAGTAACATGTGTTTAACGGGGCATCATATGTGTCTTACAGACACAAATATCATTACTAAAAAATCACAATTTGATTCAACCTTGCGCGGGGGCATGTCATCCTCTAGTTTCTCCAAAATCGTCGATAAAAATAGATAGTGTCAGAGTATGTGCAATTAACATGAAAACTCTTGCCTTTTATTTTGAAAAGCTTATAGCAGAACACATTAAGCAAAAAAACAAAAAAACAAAAAACAAAAACAAACAAAAACAAACAAACAAACAAACAAAAAAAAAAAACAAAATGAAAAACCATGGAAGACATGTAAGATTTTTTTATATAAAAAAGACGTCAACATTTTGGCGGGAAATGATCTCTCTAGACATGCTAGAGTTTTTCCCTTATATGCCATAAAATATATGAAAGTATAATTAGAAGTTGACAAAAAAGTTAAACCCTCTTTTTATGTATTATAAAGTGACCTATGACCAAGAAAATATGACTCATGTGCAAAAAAATTTAACCCTAAGCCAAGAAAAAGCCCCTTATCTAGATCAAAGGTATCCCTTTGAGCAAATTTTCTGGTCAATCAACTTGCCACGATTAGGAGACAGAATGTTACCATGGAAACGCAAATTTTCTGAAATAGCCATCAGTCAGTTAATGGTCCAGATAAATAGCACCACAATTGGGCATGAGCGATTTAGCCCTTGCATTTCTTGGCTTGAAACGCGAGGATATCGAATGATTCTAAAATTTGAACTGAAGCTCAATACTCCCGTAAAACAGACTGATCTCCAGCTGCTTCTTTTGTTTACGTAAAAGTGGTGTTTTTAGAATATCTTATTAATAATGTAATTAACAAGTGTCGAAAATTGTAACGTATGTTCTATATAACTGAAATTAAAACAAATTAAAATTGGCACAATTCATCACGTTTTTCTTGGCAGATTGTGGTAAACTTGGCAAATTATGATGAACCAGTCATCGCACTTCTTTTTCGTTTCCAACAGAAAAAAATCTACACCGTGTATTTTGGTCAGTTGTTTTCTACACATTCTTGGGGCTTTGTAAACGGTAGTGTTGAAATTTTCAAACTTTACGACATGATCTTGATTCGTTAATTTGATGCTGAACGGCACTGGTGAGCCATCCCCAGATGAGTAATAGTGTATGAAAACCGTTTATGGTAGGGTCTTGTTTGTTTGTATTGGGGCTTAAAGCCACTTTTAAAACTACGAGTATTTCAGCTTTAGAATGGCGGTGATTTTTAGCGTAGAAGATCCCGAAGTACCAGGTGAGAATCACCGACTGGTGGATACAAGTCGAGTGCACCCTTTTGTGGTTTAGCAGGGTGCGAACTCAAAACACAAAGTAAATAGGGTGACTGATACAGTTATTTTAGGTAAACTTACTACCTAAACGACTCTGCCACACAGGCCCATTAGGAATTGAGCCACTATGTTGAAAAGTACACTAAATAAAGCGGCATGAATTAAGTGTTTTGGTATACATATAGATTTATAATATTCAGTATAAATGTTTAGGGTATTTTGGGCTACAGGATATTCACGACTTTTGCTAATGGGATATGGGATATTTGATACAAAAGTACTTGGATATAGTGATACTTTGACTATGGATAACGAGATAATAATTAATTATTGGGATATCTTCAATTTTAGTCAGGACTTTCTGGGATATGGGATATCGGGACCCCCTAAACAGGCCTCAGAGATATTCATTATAATGGGGTCTTTTCATGATCTTTTGTTTTTCTTTTCAGATAACAACTGGACTAATACAGGATTTATGATCTCAGGCATGTGATATGGAATTGACGGCTATAACTGGTGTTAATAGTGATCTGTTGTACATTAGTAATGAGCACATACTACTGTGATAACAGAAACTAAAGTGCTTGTCTGTTGCTTTATTGGCAACCATTTATTGTTGACTTGATTCCTGTAAATTAAAAGATTTTGTTATAAATTAGTTTTTACTTAATTCTTGGTTTTCACAATGTTATTATTTGAAATTATATAAACCAATTACCCATTGTTACTCATGTCTGTTGCATTGTAGATCAATTATGGCGCACCTTGGGTTTTCAGCTGCAATGTATGTTTCATATTCTGTTTTCGACCTTCATTTTATGTATGAGCGACATGGTTAGGTAGAATGAATCAAGTCCATTCCCGCTTCCTAACAAGTCCAACATCAACGATATTGGTATGGTGAATTTTGAGATGACAATAACAATGGGGNGGGGGGTCAACCTAGGATGCTGTCTATGACCCACATTTTACCCATGAGTGACTTGGTTAGCTAGAATGGTTAAAGTCTATTCACGCTTACTGACCTTTCCCATATAAACTATATTGGTATGAATGATGTATTTTCGGGTGACGAAAACAACGTATGCTTCCGATCCTGTGCTACGCTTGTTTGTATTTATATTTGTTTGTACTTATTAGTTTAACATTTAACGATTCTAGCCCCTGTGTCTGCGTTTTATGCACGGACGACTTTGTTAGATAGAATGGTTCAAGTCCGCTCCTGTTTACTGGCATGTCCCAAATAAAGCATATTGGTTTGTATAATGCATTTTGGGATGGGGCTGCAGTGAATGCTTTGGATGCAGTCAGTGACCTACATTTTACGCACTTTACGTTCAAGTCAGTCCACTCCTGCTTACTGGCATGTCCCAAAATAAACCATATTTGTATGTATGATGCATTTTGGGATGACGGCTACAGTGAATGCTTTTGATGCAGTCTGTGACCTACAATTTACACATTTTATGTTAAAAACCTACATTTTACGCATGAATGAATCTGTTAAAAAGAATTCCTGTTAACTAACATGTTTTACATGTGACAATGCTGTGCAATGAGTGGTCATCAGTGGTCAGTTGTTTTTCCGGTTTTATTAAAGGCACTCCTTACGACCAACCTTCAAAGTAGAGTGATTAAACAATGGCTCTAAATCTTTACTTTTTACTTTTTTATCCAGTTTGATGCGGCAAAGGCCCAAACAAGGGCACCCTAAGGCACAGGAAAACACGAAAATAAACGGGCTGAGAATGAAATATAAACAAGGAGTCACACTAACTGCACAACATTGAAGCATTGTAGTGCGACCCACGCAAAACAAAAACAAAACGCAAAGGCCCCCCCCCCAAAAAACAAAAAAAAAAAACAAAAACAAAAACAAAACAAAACACACACACACACTCGCATAAAAATCAAAACAAAAAACAAAACAAACAAAAAGAACATTTTACAGGTAAGCCAACAATTGACAGAAACGACATAAACTCATAAACAATAAAGACTAAGACCGATGCTATTTTTTCAGCAAGGTGTTAATCGCCCTAACATCTTATCCAAAGGCAATATGTTTTTTATAATGAATGCTGAGTTGCCTCAAAATTATTACACATATTGGGCGTTGCCTAATTTTCTTTGTCTTCTCTGTAAGCTTAAAGCACCATCACAATATCAGGTCAAATAGACACCTAATTTTAGGATCTTGTATTGCTTTGTATTACTTTACACAACAGTATTTTTCAGTACATTTATTTATTATACCACTTTTACAGCATGCATTTATAAATCCTAAAATTATATATGGAAACAGTTACACAATACTTTTTAATTTATAAATATACATCATATATTTTGTTTAAGGATATAAAAAGAAATATATTTCGTAAACACACAATATTTACGTATATACGGATATGCGTCAATACCTCTTAAAAATAGTAAATACCCCGCCACGATTCACAAAATTTCAAAGATTAAAGAAGAATAACTCCAGATTTCTGAAGCCAAAATTATACTTGGACTTTGTTTTATGGTAAACAACGTAATACCAAATAAGAAGACGGTATATTATTTCATTCACAAGTTATCAGTCGGAAACCTAAAATTCGCAAAATTTCAAAGTTTCAAAGGGCATAACTCCAGAACCCCTTGGACCTCTGAACCCAAAATCGAACTTGGACTGAGTTTTGCAATAAACAAGTTACATACCAAGTTTGATGACAATATATTATTTCATTCACAAGTTATCCGTCGGAAACCCTAAAATTCGCAAAATTTCAAGGGGCATAACTCCAGAATCCCTTGGACCTCTGAACCCGAAATCGAACTTGGCCTGAGTTTTGTGGTAAACAAGTTACATACCAAGTTTGAAGACCTTATGTTATTTCGTTCACAAGTTATCAGCTGGAAACCTTCGGGGGACTAACGGACGGACGGTCGGACACGCGACTTGGGGTATCACATAATACCTCGCCACTACGTGTGTCGGGGTATAAAAATGGCTTATCTCAAATGGCCCTAATGACCTTAGTCGAAAAATCAAACGGACCAACACATGCAGTGAAACCAAATCAAATTCCTTATCACATACATGCACATCATCGAAATGTCCAATATCTTTGTTCAATGACGGGGAAAAATACTGGGAGCTGCGCGGACATACCATAAAACCCCTGTTGATGGACGGACATCTGGACAGGCCTAGGACAACATGCAACTATTTTTCGTCGCGGTGTCATAAAAAAGTCCATCCGAAGCCATTATTAATTATACAATCTGGTGTGTATGAAAAAGTAAACCCGAGCATGTTACAAGTTTTTGGTATCAGCGGTGGGATATGCTGTAGCATTAGGGGATTAAAGAACATAAAATGACTAGTATAAAAGATTTACATATAAAATTGCCAAATAAGAGAAAGAGCTTAAGGGACAATATGACAGTAGGTCCTGTCCACTCTACCACGGTGTCACAATGTCAAAGTGATTCGGGAATAATTATAATAAGGCCTGACAACAAGACGACTAAGTAGTTGAATTAATCGGTGGATACATTGCCTGAATTACGTTAGTTAGGACCAAAGAGTGAGTAAGGAAGCATACCACCCGGTGAATAAATACGGTTGGAAAATAAAAGGACAGATGGCTCTAAGGTAACATTAGAAAAAACACCACAGGCTCGCAATAGGAGACGGCATATGGATACTAGAGGCTCAGAGACTGAGCCTGTATCGCTCACCTGACAAAATGCTTCTATGTCATGCACGACCAAAAATGAAGTTTTTTACCAATGGGGCCTACTGTTTAGCTATGTTCTCTATTAGCACATATGTTTTTTGTCTGATCCTATTGAAATGAGTAATTTTTGAAGAGGACTTTCTATGCATTCAGTTAAATTTGCTTGAATAGTTGCAGAGAAGATGATGAAACGGGCTCCAATGTTAAACTATGTTCGGTGCTAACGGCCATGTTTTTTATCGAATCGGAACGAAATAAGCAATCTTAATTAAGGACATTTAGTACATCATTCCTGTAAAGTTTTGTTGAATTTGCTGCAGTGGTTTCAGAGGAGAAGATGAAAATGTGATTTTTCCCATAGGGTCCAATGTTAAACTATGTTCCGTGCTGGCCGCCATGTTTTTTTGTCGAATCAGAACAAAACATGCAACCTTTGTAAAGGACATTCAATACATCATTTCAGTACAGTTTAGTTAAAGTTGCTTCAATAGTTTCATATAGTAGCTGTTGAAAAAGATGTTTTTCCCATAGGGTCCAATGTTAAACCTAAGTTCATCGCTGGCGGCCATGTTTTTTTTTCGGATCAGAACAAAATGAGCAATCTTTGTAAAGGACCTTCCATACATCATTCCTGTAAAGTTTGGTTGAATTTGCTTCAGTGGTTTCAGAGGAGAAGATGAAAATGTGATTTTTCCCATAGCGTCCAATGTTAAACCTATGCTTTGCGCTGGCGGCCATGTTTTTTATCGAATCAGAACGAAATGTGCAATCTTTCTGAAGGACCTTCCATACATTATTCCTGTAAAGTTTGGTTGAATTTGCTTCAGTGGTTTCAGAGGAGAAGATGAAAATGTGATTTTTCCCATAGTGTCCAATGTTAAACTATGTTCGGTAATGCCGGCCATGTTTTTTATCGGATCGGAACGAAATGAGTAATCTATGTAAAGGACCTTTAGTACATCATTCCTGTAAAGTTTTTTTTTGAATTTGCTTCAGTGGTTTCTGAGGAGAAGATGAAAATGTGATTTTCCCATAGAATCCAATGTTAAACTTATGTTCCACGCTGGTGGCCATGTTTTTTATCGGATCGCAAAGAAATGAGCAATCTTTGTTAACTACCCTTAGTACATCATTCCTGTAAAGTTTGGTTGAATTTGCTTCAGTGGTTTTAGAGGAGAAGATGAAAATGCGATTTTTACCATTAGGTCCAATGTTAAACCTATGTTCATCGCTGGTGGCCATGTTTTTTTATCGGATCAGAACTAAATGAGCAATCTTCGTAAAGGACCTTCCATACATCATTCTGTAGAGTTTGGTTGAATTTGCTTCAGTGGTTTCAGAGGAAAAGATGAAAATGTGATTTTCCCATAGGGTCTAATGTAAAACTAAGTTCCGTGCTTTTTGCCATGTTTTTTTTCGGATCGGAACGAAGTGAGCTATCATTGTTAAGGACCTTTAGTACATCATTCCTGTTTTTTATCGGATCGCAAAGAAATGAGCAATCTTTGTTAACGACCCTTAGTACATCATTCCTGTAAAGTTTGGTTGAATTTGCTTCAGTGGTTTCAGAGGAGATGAAAATGCGATTTTTCCCATTAGGTCCAATGTTAAACATATGTTCATCGCTAGCGGTCATGTTTTTTATCGGATCAGAACAAAATGAGCAATCTTTGTAAAGGACCTTCCATACATCATTCCTGTAAAGTTTGGTTGAATTCGCTTCAGTGGTTTCAGAGGAGAAGATGAAACTGTGATTTTCCCATAGAGTCTAATGTTAAACTAAGTTCCGTGCTGGCTGCCATGTTTTTTTTCGGATTGGAACGAAATGATCTATCTTTGTTAAGGACCTTTAGTACGTACTTCATTCCTGTAAAGTTTGGTTGAATTTGCTTCAGTGGTTTCAAAGGAGAAGATGAAAATTTGATTTTTCCCATAGGGTCCAATGTTAAACCTAAGTTCTGCGCTGGCGGCCATGTTTTTTGTCGGATAGAAACGAAATGAGCAATCTTTGTAAAGGACCTTCCATACATCATTCCTGTAAAGTTTGGTTGAATTTGCTTCAGTATTTTCAGAGGAGAAGATGAAAATGTGAAAAGTTAACGGACGGACGTCGGACGACGGACGACGGACGCCAAGTGATGGCAATAGCTCACACTGACTGTTCGGGTCAGGTGAGCTAATAAGAGTTATTACATACGATGATTCGGGAAAATGGAATGACTACCGGTCACATTTTGAGGCATGTGTAACTGTTTATAGTATCAACCGTGAAATAAGTTCCAAAGGAGCATATTTCATAGCTCACCTGGTGAAATAATCTCCAGTTGGAAAGTATTTACTGCCCACCTGGCGAAATAATCTCCAGACGGAATAAAACTCATTTATCTGGTTCCGAGGTCTGCATATTAGGCTATAAAGCCTCTAGGACCCTTCTTTATTTGGTTTCTACGTCCGGTCGGTATATATCTTGTATGAATTTAATTTCTAGGTTCTTCCAGTGTTCATTCAATTGATGTTTGAAGGAATTGACTGTTTTTGGCTGAATTACTTTCTCGGGTAATTTATTCCATACATCCACTATTCTTTGTGAGAAGCTGTATTTTCTGATGTTTGCTCGACTATGTTTCTGATAAAATTTTTGGTTATGTCCTCTTGTAATTGAAGGTTTCTTTTATTATAGGATTAAACACTCATTTTTAGGAAATTATCTATGTATAAACCCCGGCAGCTCACTCACAAACTGAATAAAGTCCGAAGGACTTTATGTAAAGTTTGTGAGTGAGCTGCCGGAGCTAATACATACATAATTTCCTAAAAATCAGTGTTTAATCCTTATAATTCCAACTTTGTACGTTAAAAACTGCGTGATCCATGTTTACGACGTCTTTATTTGCTGCACTATATTTTTGCGGAGCAGATTCATGGGCAAACGGAAATATGGAAAAATATTTCCGTTTGCTATTCATGACGTTGACCAATGAAAATGAACGTTACAATTACATTTGGAATTATTGAAATATGTACCCATGATCTACTTTACCTGTTCCATTTAAGATTTTGAATGATTCAACCATGTTTAATCTTAGTCGGTGGTATATATTGAAGTGTTGGTAATTCCAATTTTTTTCAGGCGTTCTGAGTAACTTAGATGCTTTTATTTTTTTACCAATTTGGTTGCTCTTTTTTGTATAGCATCCTTTTTAAATATAACAGCCTAGATATTACTGTGATATTCCAAGTGTGGTCTTACAATACTTTTGTAAAGTGATAGAAATATTTCTTTGTCCAAATATGAAAAACTTCTTTTGATTAAACCCAATTTTTGATTCGCTTTTTTTGTTTGTTGATTATGTGATGTTGAAATTTCAATTTGTCGTCAATCATTATTCCTAAATCCATTTCTTCTGTTGATTGTTTAATTTCTTCATTTCCCATAATGTATTTAAAGTTTGTGTTGTAACCAAAATGAATGTGAGTACATTTAGATTTATTGAATCTCAAAGGCCGTTTTTTACCAGTTTGATAATTTATTTATATCTTCTTGTAATGTTTGTTTTTGATTATCTGTATTTACCACAGTGAAAAATTGTTGAAACAATCCAGTCAGAATTTAAACAAGGGACAAACTCTACGGGTGTATACGAGTTACTTTAAAAAAGATTAAGGGGATATTTGCAATTTAAGACTCTGACCTCGGTTACATATATATATAATTAAGCACACAATTGACACAGGTAACGCATAACCGGTTAAACAAACCGAGGCGAACTCCGGTCAACCCCAGGGAAGAGGTGGACAAGAGTGTAGAAAGATAGAACAAGATTTCGTGTCGATTATAGATAGCTAAATGCATGTATGATCAAAGATGCATACCAGCTGCCCTGAATGGACGACTTTCCAGAACAAGCATGGAAAATGGTTTTCCACATTGGATCTTTGCACGGGGTACCGGCAAGTAAAGGTCGATGTCCGAAAACAACCTTTGCAACCAGAGAAAGTACCCATGATTTCGTTGCACGCCCTTCGATTTGGCCAATCAATGGCGGATCCAGACTTTCTGCTAAGCGGGGGGACCCATTTTTTTTAAAAACACTAGGGATTTTAAATGTTTTCCGACCTAAGGGGGGTCCGGGCCCACCCGACCCCCCTTAATCCGCCTTTGCCATGTTATCTCTGGAGTAGATGTAGCTACTGAGCAAGATAAAAGTTAAATGTGTGATAGAATGGTCAGCATACCATAATATCTTGGAACTTAGACCATTTTAGGCCTATGTGAATACTCCTGTCGGTACATAAGAATCTTTGTTGATAACGCCAAATGCTTTCAAAATTATCCGAAAAAGGTGGGGCATTCTTGTGGACAATTGAGAGTCAAGTGGCATTTCATAGCTTAAACAAGAGGCTCTCAATAGCCTGTATCGATCACCTGACGATTATACAGTCCAAATAACCTAAATAATAAAGGGCCTAATTTTCAAGAATGTTAATAGAACCTGATGTAATTTGCTTCAAGGTTTAACTATATTTCCTGATGTCAATCATTTTCGATATGATAAAGACTTACTGGTTTTTTGAAGTGGACCAAATAAGTATAATTGTGAACAGGTTTAATTCCAGTTGGCCAAGTAATTTCCGAGGAGAAGATCTTTTAATGTGTTTTCCCATAAGGTCAAATGTTAAACTAAGTTCCCAAATGTTGACCATCTAGAATGAGGTGGAGACTTGACTGATTGACTTTTAAAGGGTACCAAAAATATTATGACCAAGTTTTGACCCAATTGTCTTTGTTGTTTCAGAGGAGAAAATCATTAAATGCTTTCCCATAGGGAACAATGTTCCCCGCTGGCATCAATCTTTGATGTGATGCAGACTTGCCGACCATATTTTTCAAAGGGAGCAAACTAAGGACTATTGTGAACAAGTTTGGTTTCATTTGGCCTTGTAGTTTCAGAAGAGAATATCTCTGAATGTATTTTCCCATAAGTTACAATGTTAAAATAAGTCCCCCGATGGTGGCCACCTTGGATGAAGTGCAGACTTGCAAGACATATCGTTTAAAGGGGAACACCCGAAGACTATTCTCATCAAGTTTAGCCAAGTTTGACCCGATTGGCTTTGTTGTTTGAACGCTTTCTCATAAGTTCCAATGTTAAGCTATGTTCCCAACTGGCATCCATCTTGGATGCGATGCGGACTTGACTGACAAACTTTTTATCGGTGACCAACAAAGGAATATTGTGACCATGTTTGGATCTAGTTGGCTTTGTTGTGTCAGAGGAGAAAACCTTTAAATGTTTTCTCATAAGAACCAATGTTAAACTATGTTCCCCGCAGACTTGCCAAAAACACTTTTCGAAGGGGCCAACTAAGGACTATTGTGACAGTTTGGTTCCAATTTCAGAGGAGAATATCTTTGAATGTATTTTCCCATAGGGTGCAATATTAAAATAAGTTCCCTGCTGTGGCCATCTTGGATTTTATGTCGCCTTTACTGACAAACTTTTTAAAGGGGACCAACAAAGGAATATTGTGACCAAGTTTTGATCCAGTTGGCTTAGTTGAGTCAGAGGAGAAAATCTTTAAATGTGTTTTCCCATAGGGTACAACATTAAAATAAGCGACCATCTTGGATGAAGTGCGGACTTGCAAGGCAAATTTTAAATGAGACCACCCAAGGACTATTTTGACCAAGTGTGGATCTCATTTGCTTTGTTGTTTCAGAGAGAGGTTCTTTGAATGTTTTCCCTTAGTGTCCAATGTTGAACTATGTTCACCGCTGGCAGCCATCTTGGATTTGATGGGGACTTGCCGGACACATTTCTTAAATGGGCAAAGTTAAGACTGTTGTGACCGAGATTGTTTCCAATTAGCCCAGTAGTTTTTGAGAATGCCGTCTTAGAAAATGTTCTCATAGGGTCAAATGCAAAACTAAGTACCCTGCTTACGACCCTCACGGACGAGGTCGGACAAGGTCGACAATATTTAATTAAATGTAGCCCTTGACATGCTGAACATTTTTGCTATTTTAACTTTACCCCTGTCTTTGATTGGTTTTGAAATAAAAGACAAAAAGGTAAAAAAGCACGAAAAAAATTCACCAATAAAGGCAATAACTCCTATATGAATCTACATGGGTATTTGGATTTCCTTCAAAATCTCCATGCGGGTAGATCGTGATATGCTGAACCTTTTTGCAATTTAAACTTTAACCTCTTTCTAAAACTGTTAATAAAATATGAGACAAGATGTATTAAAATTGCGAAAAATTTGGCCAATAAAGGGCAATAACTCATACATGGGAATTAAGATTTTCTTCAAAATTTCCATGTGCTTGTGATATATACTGAACTTTTTTGCAATTTAGATTAAATACAAAAATTTTGATCATTTTTACTCTTGTCAGAATTTTGATATTCGAGTTTTTGGGTTACATGTATTTGCCAAAAACTGCAATTTATCCCCATGTTCTATTTTAAAGCAATGGTTGCCATGTTGTTTGGCCGGCGGACTAAAAACCACAATTTTGGGAAGCCATACCCTGGTGATGATTCAAACCAAGTTGGGTTTAATTTGACGAGAAGATTTTAGGAAAAAGGTGTACGCCCGACGGACGGACGCCGATATCATTTGGTATTTTGTTCCCCATAGAAAATTGACCCCGGGGTCAATTTTTACCCATGGAAAAGTGAACCTCCTTGTATGTTTTTAACTCCATAGAATATTGAATCTCTAGTTATGTTTTATAATTAATTTTGTAGAAATGTCATATTTGATATCAGATAGATGCTTTAGAAGGGGCTCAAAATTCCATGAGGTGGGGGTGTCAAAATAGCATTGTTGACAAAACTTTACAATTTTCAGATTGGGTTCAAAATTCCATGATGGGGGTCAGAATTTCGTGCAGGGCAATACATTTATATCTTTAACATACAACTGACATGTTATGAAAGAGTGTTCAAAATACCATGGTATGAGGGTTAAAATACCATGGTTGACAAAATGTCACAATTTTCAGATGGGTTGTTCGGGGTCAGAATACCATGGCAATATATAAAATTGATATCTTAACATACAATTTATGTGCTTTGAAAGGGGTTCAAAATACTTTTGTTATGGAAGGTAAAAATACCATGGTTGACTTAACATCACAATTTTCAGATGGGGTGCAAAATACCGTGATAGGGGGCTAAGAATACCAGGACAGGATGGGGAATTATTAATATCTTAACGTACAATTTACATATTTTGAAAGGGGTTCAAAATCCCATGCAAAGGGGTGAAAAAAAAATGGTTGACGAAACGTCACAATTTTCAGATAGGGTTGCAAAATTCAATGATTTAGGGGGAGGGGGTCAGAATACCATGGCAGGATATAGAATTGATATCTTAAAAGTACATTTACTTGCTTTAAAAGAGCGTTCAAAATACCATGGTAGGGGGTCATAATACCTTGCTTGACGAAACGTGGGGTTCAAAATTCCATGAGAGGGGCCAGAATACCATGGCAGGATATAGAATTAATGTCTTTTATTTAAATTTTCATGCTTTGAAATGGGGATTCAAAAAACATGGTAGTGGGGTCAAAATACCATGGCTTACAAAAACCTCACAATTTTCAGATGGGGGTAAAAAATTCCATGATAGGGGTAAAAAACATTGACAGGGTAAATAATAAATATCTTTTATGCTCAATTGACATGGCATGAAAAGGGAGTGCAAAATTCTATGACAGGGAGGGGGAGTCAGAATACCATTGCATGATATAGAATTAATGTCCTTAACGTACATTTACGTGCTTTGAAAGGGGGTTCAAAATACCATGTTAGGGGTCCAAAAACCATGGTTGACGAAACGTCACAATTTCATGATGGGGGTAAGAATACCATAAAAGATATTTATTCTTTTCCCTGTCATGGTATTCTGATCCCTATAATGAAATTTTACAACCCCCATCTGAACATTGAGAGGTTTGGTTAGCCATGGTATTTGACCCCCTATCATGGTATTTTGAACCCCCTTTTCAAAACATATAAATGTACGTTAAAGACATTAATTCTATATCCTGAAATGGTATTTTGACCCCCTCCCCCCGTCATGGAATTTTGACCCCAATCTGTTAAAGACATCAATTCTTTATCCTGCCATGGTATTCTGACCTCCCATGATGGAATTTTGTACCCTCATCTGAGAATTGAGACATTTTGTCAACCATGGTATTCTGACCCATTTACCATGGGATTTTGAACCCCTTTTCCAGCCATGTCAATTGAACATCAAATATATTTATTCTTTACCCTGTCATGGAATTATGACCCTCTATCATGGAATTTTTAACCCCCATCTGAAAATTGGTAAGGTTTGCTTAGCCATGGTATTTTGACCCCCCTACCATGGTATATTGAACCCCTTTTGAAGAATATGAAATAAAGGGGTTCAATTCCCCATGATTGGGTTCAAAATGAAATGGAATAAAATTGATCCAGGGTCATTTTCCCATATGGTATTTTGAACCTGGGGTAAATTATTTGGGGGTTCAAAATACCATATGACATCGGACCCCAAGTGATGGCAAAAGCTCACCCTGGCTTTAGCCATGTGAGATAAACTAGAGGCTCCCAGGAGCCTGTATCGCTCACCTGGCTTTCAGTTGCCACAATAAAGCTAACATTGTAAGTTATACAGTTGAACTTAAGTCTCTCAAACTTTGGTAGCATGCTCAAA
>MJUU01011777.1:42172-66472 GCA_002080025.1 Modiolus philippinarum
TATGAAGGATGTTCTGCTTTATCTGAGGCTTTAGAATATAACACGGTTTTGACAGAATTAAATTTGGCTTGTAATCGAATACACCCACCTGCTCTCCTAGAACTTCTCAAAGGCTTAAGAAAAAATTCTACTTTATTGAATCTTGATGTAAGTATTTGTGTAAGTTTTAGTGTAAACATTTACAATTTAACTTCATTGTGGATATGTTTTAGATACTATTTCGTTTTTTCCAATTCAAATTTTAGAAAAGTAATAATTGTAGTCAATCTTTATTGTTTTTGTAAAGCAATGATTTTGAGAATTAAAAGAAAATTGATACAATCTATACTTTAAGCTGAAATATTGAATTGTAGTCAATCTTTATTGTTTCTTTTGTAAAGCAATGATTTTCAGAATTAAAAGAGAATTGATACAATCTATATTTTAAGCTGTAATATTTCAGGTGTCCAAGATTTTCTAGTATCTATAAGTCCTTATGCTTAGATTCCTCGAGAATCATGTTCCTTTTAAGAAATATTATACAGCTGATCTTTTTTTTTAAATTTTGATGTTTTTTTATAATATATAAAGTGTCAAAATGGTTATTTACAAAACGTAAATAACAGCTGCAGTTTCTGCACTTTTAATAAAGAAGATGCCGGATTTGCATGGGGATAATTAAGATGAATGAATTGCTTTATATTCGCGACAACCCTATTAATGTGACATTTAGGAAGTCCTAGCCATTCAAATGAGCAAGGTTTATTTTATCAGTCGAGGGATTTGTCTAATATGAATACATATGAATAAATGACTTCAAGATGAAGAACAACACTTAAAGCGTTGTTTCATTTGCTTAATCTTAAATGGTAAATGAAACGATATGGAGTAAATGCACATGAGACAAAGTCTTTACAAATATATGGTAAAACAAGCAAAGGAACAACGCTTTTATTGTTGTTTTATTGTTGTTCTTTATCTTACCATGTATTTATAGGAATTTTGTCTTATATACATTTCGTCTATATCCCTTTATATTGTACATAGTACGTACAACAATGTACGTCGATTTTTTTTTTGTTTTTGTTTTTTTATTTTCGTTTTTTTTTGTGATTGTGGTATTCATTGCCAAATTAGTGAAGTGTGTTACGTATATTCGATTTACATAATTACAATCATCAAGACTCCTGCACAAAATCTGCACCAAATGTAATGTAACAGTATATTTATATAATAATGTTTCTGTTGTTCAAAGGGAAATATATGGAATTTTGAATCGATAAATTACATGTTATACTACCTGGTCTACCATCAGTTCGCTTAAGAGAGTATGAGCGTCAGATCTCAGAAGCATTCGATATTCTCGGTTTTTATCCATTTAATTAGGGTTAAATTCTTTTACAAATGTGTAATATTTTTTTGGTCATAGATAACTACAAAATGCATAAAATAGACGATGTATAAAGTTTTATCAACTACCAATTATATTTTCATATATTTTAAGGCATGTAAACAGCTAAATGGAAATTGAAAGAGAGAGACCTGTTTCCCGCCAAAATTTTGACGTCTTATATCTTAAAAATTGCAACATGAAGTTTCCAAATTTTTTGCTCAGGTTGTTCTATCAGCAAAGCTCTTCAAAACAAATGGTCAGCATTTTAATTCTAATAACACTATTTCTGATATTCGTACCCTCTTAAGGGCAATTACGAGTCATTTGGTGATATCGTTTTTTTTTTTTCAAATTAAAAATCTATAAAGAGCTGTTTTTCTTGAAAATAGCAATGGTCTTATGTCGTCAGTAAAGTGGCTTTCCGATATTGTTCCTGTTTCGACCTATGATAACTTGTTGACTTATTTATTCATCTTTGCAAATCTAGGTAAATTACATGTACAATTTCATAAATGACCTTTCTATAGTTTACATTAATGCAATCCCAAGCAAAAAATTTATTTATTTTCATCAATAAATTATTTATAAAGCTAAATCGAAATTTATATGGGATCTAATTCTTCACATGGAAGATAAATATTGGAGATGATTTTCTCCTACAATATTGTATTTCCCGCTCTTTCTGAAACTTTGGACACAAAAAATCTTTTGACAAGCTTAAGGTCTGGTTTATTTACCGAAGCAGAGATTATATTCGAATACTGAAAAAAAACCTAAAAGAATAGAGTTCACGTTAACCTTACGTTAGTTACGAAGTCTACAATAGCTTAACACCAAAATTAGAGTAAATGTAAGTTCTGCAAATTATGTCTTTTAGTGCAGCTCAAATCAAATTCTGGAAATGAAAACAAGCATGAGAACATAGAAAAAATTCCGAAACACTCGACAAAAAAAAATGAAACTCATTATCATCACATTTTATGCCCAAGTTCAAGTTGGAGCTCCTTTCAGAAATTATCTTTAAGTTTTGCTCATTGGCATTCTGCATTTGTATACCGAGGTTCCATTAAATCTCAGTAAAGACTCAACTAACATTGTCATTGTCGTTTTGCATCTGTCAAAACTCTAATGGTGGCTTTGTACATACGATTTACAGTCCTGAGAGTTTATAGACCTTTTATTCATCCATATAATGTATATAGAACTTTATTTTTCAGACAGGATATAATTAATACAATATGTGATTGTCACGTTTTTGTATACAATGGTTCAGACTCCTGTGAGTTAAACCGTTATTCACGCCTGCATCACTGGTATTTTTGTATATTGAGGAAAAGCTACTCTAATAAACGCATGTTCTGCAAATCCAAGGACACTTGACATGTCTTTTCATGGTTATTGTTGGGAGCACGAGATAGCATTAATTGTATTGGAAATACTGTTTTCCGGGAAAGGAAATAAAATAGTACTTGTCACGCAATGTAACAAATTATGTGACTGCAGATAAACATGTATCTACGGACTGATCCAGTTTTATGTAATCGGTTAATTCTTCAATAAGTTTATTAAGGATTATAATGCTAAGCTTACTATTTCTTTCAGTTAAGCCATAACCCCATTACACCAGCTTTTACAACTATTTTTCTGGAGGGAATTGATGAATGTTCCATATCTGCTGTGAAGGAACTGAGAATGGAAGTAAGAATATATATAGTATAAATATATAACTTATTATTGTAGCTACTCAATTCAAACGGACCAACTTAAATATTAATGATAACACAATAACGCAAAAAAAGCCAAAGGAGCATCCAGTATAATATTAGGAAGCAAATTTTTTCCAGGATTTTATGGTCTAAAGAATTTCAATTCTATCCAGATACTTGATAATTTGCTTTAGTAAGGCTTTTCCCTACACAGTTCGTCTACAATAGTTCGCAGTCAGGCTTTTAATGACCTCAGCAACTATCATAGACAGGGTATTCGAATATGCAACACTTAGGACGTGTCCGTTCAGCTCCGTTGACAGAAACCATGGACCTAAACCAGAACACTACTTCTGGACTCGGTAGCTTTAAACTACTTTTTCGTTGTTCAGACAAGTTGTATAATCTTCTGCTTCATTCCGAATTAATTTTATATGGTAAACATCTAACACTTGCCTGTATAAACAAAGTCAATTTAGGACAAACTAGATTACAATAGATCCCGAGTAACTGAATGGCCACATACCGAAATTGACATAACATCGAACTTTGTAGTTATAGTGTGAGGGTTGTCACTAGAGAAACAGTTCATTCTTACCCCTCCGGAACAACTGATGGCACTCCTATTTTTGAGGGTTTTACACTGTAAGTGCTTTATTTGTTGTGGCGTTTGTATTATGGACTGCTTGTATTGTCGTCGTCATTTATGTTCTCTGTCTGAATGTGATAATTTTATTGTCATATATTCTGGATTTATATATTTTGATGGTTGCTGCGGTATTCATTTGAAATTTATTAACTAGCTCTTTTTAGAACGTCTGATTCTTATGCTCAAGTTTTACTTTAAAATACAGTCACATGTTTATTTACCCTTTTTCGTTATTATAAGTATGCATGTTTGAAGTTATTTTTAGCACTTCTTGAAAAACTTGTTAGATGTTTATAAGGTGTCCTAAGTTGGCATTAGAATTTATTATCCTAACAGAATGTTTTGAAGTCGGCTGAGTACTAGTATAAATTAAGTCTTTCAAGTAAATTGAAATATAGCTGACATGCTGTTTATTGTATACAGAATTCTTAGAGACCGTTGTGATTTGTAAATCCGCCGAAGTACATAGATCTATTAAAATTATAGAAATCTCTAAAAGGAAATTCACATATAATGATGTGATGTAAACTGCATTTTACTTTAACTTTTTAATCTCTGTCTTGTAATTACATCCTTCAATCAATGAGGAAACTCATTAGACAAAATTCCGTAACAAGAACCATTTTATTAGAATAAAATGTTCATGAAATGAGAGTTTAACCAGAAATTGGAATTTTAAATGATTTCACGCTTTAGAGCATGCAGTAGTCGGATGTAGAAACCAAACTAGAGGCTCTCAAGAGCCTGTATATATCGCTCCCCTGGACCATGGCCAATACATAACGTCAAATAAACTTCTATGTTAAAGGGTCTTTTTTTTCAAACTATGTAAACAAACCTTTTTATTATACTTTAGAAGATTTTTCCTTAACAAAAATTAATTTGACAATTCAATCTATCATATGTAACATTTTTATTAAAGCTGCCAGGGTAACATTCACTAAAATTGTCATATGACTGAGAGGGTAACAATTTTTGCAATGTTACCCTCCGCTCATGGTCTAGTGATTTTCAATAAATGATTGAATTCAAAGTAACATTCAGTATAATAAAATAAATATAATATAGCTGGAAGGGTGACAGTGCAGATTGTTACCCTCGAAAAGCATTGTTAACCTCTGCTTCGCATCGGTTGAGAATGTTTTCTCGGGGAAACAATCTGCTCTGTCACCCTCCCAGCTATATGTTATTTATATAATGTTTTATGATCCAACTTGAATAAACTATTTTTCCTATAGCCTGCCATCTTGGATAAGAGATGGATCTGCAGGACACAATTTTAAAGAGAATTAAGTGTTGTGCAAAAGTTTCAAACTGTCCAGATGGTTTTAAAGGAGTACTCCGATATTAAACTATGTTTCCAATTGATAGCCAATTTAATAAGGTGCAGATATCCATTTTGAAGGGAGGCATCTAAGGTACATAGTGATTAGGTTTTGTTCTAACTGTAGTTGTTTCAGACGAAAAATTCTTTGTATGCTTTTCCATAGGGTTCAGTAATAAATTTAGTTCCCCGCAGGTGGCCATGTTGGATGACATATAGCACCAAAGCAACAATACCTATTCAGTATCTCATAAGCATTACCGTCATGCAATGTTTGTTTCAAATCTATTTTTATGCAAGATGCATTCAAGTCATCAACAGATCATTTAATTCTTTGTTAAATAACAACAGTCTGTGCAAGATACCTAGAAGCTGCAGCTTCATTAATGAAGGCAAGACATTTGTTAAGTGAGAACAAACCCTTCACACCACATACTTTATGTACAAAAATTATTATTATTATATATAAAGGTAAAGATCATGAAAGTATTTTTTACAAAAATTGCATAGATTTGTACAAAAACGCCTATTTTGCTCCTGATTATGGAAGAAATAAATGTTTTTAATAAAGTGATAGCAGGGAATTTCTCTAAAACTAAAAAGAGATAAGTTATTCAAAGAAGATTTGAAAACAGAATTTAAAGGGAGATAACCCATAAAAACAAAACAAGTGTGGACACATCACCTCTTTCTATTACAGTTTTAAAGTGACAGATAAGCACCAAAGTAACAATACTTAGTCAGCATCTCATAAGCAATTCCGGCATGACAAGTTTGGTTCAAATGTTAATTTATGCAAGATGCAAACAAGCCACCAATAGTTAATTTTAAGTCTTTGCAACAGTCTGCACAGGCTATAAAGCCTAGAAGCTGCTGCTATATTAATGAAAGCAAAACATTTGTTAAGTGAGAACACCCTTGACAACATACTTTATATATAAAATTATTATTTCATATTAAGGTAATATTTTGTAAAAAAAAATTGTATAAATATGTACAAAAACGCCTATTTTGCTCTTGATTATGGAAGAAATAAATGCTTTTAACTCCGCATCCATTTACTCCATATTCTTTCGTAAAATATTTAATACAGGAGTTTGTCTTTTATTGCAGTGTTAAACAATTCCCCGTTGTAGAGATGTATGCTCTTTATTTTTCTTAGATATGGTGTACTTGTATCTCATGTGTACAAATTGTTCAATTACTATTATCTAAATTGATGTAAATTCTAAAACCGAAGGATTAACTCCCACCGTCGTAGTTTTGTCCTTATACATGTAATTAGCTATATTTGATATTACTGATTATTCGGATTTCGTTTGGTTTTATGCATTTAAAATTTTTTGAAATTATGGCTTTCCTTTGTTTGGGTTCTAGTGGTGCTAATGAGGAATAAATTTCCGAAGTGGCCATACAGCTCATTAAAATTATTGCCGTTGGAGTTAACATATGTTTTATGGTCTCATGTTCATTAACTCCATATCCTTTCGTAATTTTTTTAATAAAGCGATTGCAGGGAATTTCTCTTAAACTTGAAAGAGAAAAGTTATTCAAAGAAGATTTGAAAACAGAATTGAAAGGGAGATAACCCATAACAAAAACAATATTGGTGAAAAACAGGCAAAAACTCCTACACAGGCCTTTGGATTTTCTTCAAAATTTCAGAGAGTGTACATCTGAATATGCCGAACATTTATTCAATTTACACATCACCTCTTTCTGTTACAGTTTTTGGAATAAAAATTTTAAAAATGCATAAAATTTGATAATTTTACGGGTTTTCTGATTCTCTTCAGAATTGCAGGGCAGATTGATCTTGGCATTCTGAACAATTTTACCTCTAATCAGAGTTTTGTTATATGTAGCGATTTTCCAGTTATTGGCTAACAACTGCAATTCACACCTATGTTCTATTTTTAGCAATAGTGGCCAAGTTTTTCATTGGATCTTTATGAAATGAGGATCGTTTGTAGGGAACATGCCATAGATGATTACTTTGATGTTTGAAACCAATCCGGTTTCAGAGGAGAAGATTTTTGAAAAAGTTTACGACGGACGACGGAAGCAAAGTAATGGCAAAAGCTCACCCTGAGCTAAAAAAAGACATATCGCAGATATATATTGATTGATTTTAAATTGATATTGGTATTAACATAAAATAATAGAAACAATATGGGAAACAATCATATTTTTTTGGGCAAAATGTCATTTCGAAATGTTCCAATTACCGACATTTTAAATAATATAATGTTTCCTATTATTCTTCTGTATATCAAATTTTAATCATTTGAAAAATCCAATTTTCTTACTAATTATTTCAACTTTCTTTTAAGATTCAATGAACATGAATGCTCAATAAAATTCCTACACTTGTAACAATCAAAAATATCAATTAATTCCATTGGTTACAAATTGAGAGATAACCATACTGTATTTTAGGATCTGAGGGGGTAAATCCTAGATTTTACTGTCGCAAACAGAGTTTTCCGGCGACGCTTTAGCAGAACCGGAAAACGGACGTTTGCGACAATAAAATCTTAGATTTATCCCCGAAGATAACAAAATACAGTTTGGTATCTCTATTCTAATGCAAAATCGAAAAAGAACGTTTTAAATCTATTTTAAATTACAGGAAGTTTGGCGTGTGTCTGTGCATTTACGTTGCTATTGGTTCGGATGGTAAATCGTGGATTTTAACCCCTGAAAATTTTGAAGCCATCCAATCAAAATTATCGTTACAAACATAAATGCATTAGAATGTCGCTTTGTCTTTCCCGTCCTTTGGTCAGTATTGATGATATTTTTGCATCATTACTTTTGCCTCTCTACAGTGTTATTAATACATTGAAATCCAAATAATTCTTTGTATTTTTGTCTTTTTTATGTAAAGTTTTGGGGTATTTCCTTCGTTCTGAGGTTGTCTTCTTGCTAGTTTTATGTTACTTTTACATACCGAAGGTTACTTTTTCTGTTCAGCTTTTATCCAAATGTTATGATTAAAAAGAGATATGAGATGTCGACATGGCCATCTGAAGAATGTAATCTTCGCTAATTTTAATATTTGTTACGAGAACCTACCATTATATGGGACGAGGTACAAAACTTTGCATCAGTTCATATTTTTCAGAGAGTAATAGTTAATCAAGACTTCCTAGAAGTTGTCCGCTGTATACAAAAGCACAGAGAATTTCATGTAATATATGAAAGATCTCTACCGTTAACAGTGAGAAAAGAGAAGATCCAAATGGAAGTTCAGCCACCGTCAGTATTCAATCTAGATCCTTTAAAACTACTCTATTTGCTCAAGGAGAAGAACAGAGCACAGGATTTTTTCAATAAAATAAATAAAGACAACGATGATGTTTTGACTATCAGCGAATTGCAAACTCTATTTCGGGTATGTATATGTTTTGCTTCTACGGTTGTTAAAATATCAAACGGCATAGTAACTGCAGCAACGTTATAATGAGTTTTGAATAAAGGAAAGCAAAAACGGAACAAAATGATAGCAGTAACTAAAGACAACTTTACAATCAACGTGCACTTTCAACAAAACTTCCAGTAACTAAATACCGAAGTTACTGTGAATTTAGTTTCTGCATATGCGCACTTCAGCAACTAGTCTATCTTCAGTGCAGATGAAATCTAAACTTTTGAGAGACCATCAACACAAAGATGTTAAAACACTGATAGAGAACAAATTACCAATATGATCTACATGTAAAACCAAATACAGATAAGGACAGAGCTTTAAATGAGGGAGACACTCTTTAGTTTAAAACAAAATTTACAAAAATTTAGATATTGTAAGGTTTGAAATAGAATCGTTTTTCGGGTCAGCACCAAAGTACTGACTACTGGGCTGGTGAATAGCCTCGAGGACTTACAGTGCTTCAGCAGAAACATCGACCCAGTAGTAACAAATAACTAAATACCGATGTCAGAGTGAATTTAGTTTCTGCAATAACACCACCCAATATATATTTTGCACTTTTGGGAAAACGTACACGTATAAATGCGAGGTAATTGTTAAGCAATTAAATGTGTACAATATTTATATTGTTGACAAAGACCAAAAAGAGAAGTCCTTAACAACGGTAAATTAATCTGCAGGACTCTAGGATTACTTTAAATGTGTATATATCCGTTCAAACTCATATTTCAAATACTTGGTGTTACACATTTTTTTTATCTTTGATCAGGCATACATTTTAATGCACAATATATAAATAAGGCTTCCTTACATTTAATGTTTTGATATCTGCAGGAAATGGGAATGTCTGTCACAAGAAGTGTTGTAGAGAAAATAATGGAATTTATGGATACAGACGACAGTGGATCTATTGATCTAGCGTATGTTTTGTATGCATGCTGTTTTCTTTAATGACATTCGCTCGTTCAAAGACTTTTGTATCAATACATATTTTGGAAGACAGTTGTTCTACAGAAGAATGAAAAAATCAACATAAACATCAAGAGAAATTTGCGACTTTGAAGTCAGATAAAAAATCGCAGCTAGTTTAATATTAGTATACAACAAACAAACACAATATTGTAGTTGTAGTTGGTTTTAATTCTGCAGATGGCCAGTTCGACAAATTTTGTCTCTGAAGTATAGTTTTAATTCATTAACAAGTGTGAAATCAAACGTAGAATAGTAAATGGTGTATTTTAAGAAGTAATAATTCCAAATGCAATTGTAACGTTCATTTTCATGTTAAACGTCATGAATGAAAAAAAGAAATATTATTGATATTTCCGTGTGCCAAATAATCCGCTCCGCGAAAATATGGTTTTTGGGAAAAACAACGGCAGTAGAATACCGAAGGAACAAAGTTTGTAAGCGACCTGTCGGAGTTTATGCATCGATAATTTCCTAAAAAGCAGTGTATAATCCTCACATGGCAAAACAAAATGTCACATTAGAATGACTAAGCTTTTAAAACACCACACTGTACACATACATTAAGAGGTCTATCTTTTAACCCCATGCTATTCGCCAACGATTGCTTCAACCAGAAAAAAAGATCCATTAAGATTTTTTCTTGCAGTAGACATTAATTCGTTTTTTGAGTACTCAGTTATTAATCCATGGCAAGGCTTTATATTGTATACTCTTCCGATTACACCCTTCTTTTCCATTGGCAGTTCAAACAGTTTTTTTTATCGTGATAAAGGTTATAGATGTTTCTGTTTTTCACTTGGGAGTGTGAATTTCTTTATATTTCCTTAGTAATATTATACCTATTAGTAAGGGTATTCTGTCATAGTGATCTTCAAATTGTGTATTTTACAGTAGAATATCAAACGAATAAAAGACACTAATTTCACAAATCGAAACGAAGATTCCTACAATACTTCTTTTTTACATGTTAATTGTAAAGTTGAATATTTTCTCATTTTAATTGCATTATTTTCTTCAAACCAATTCCTTCAGTGTCATATGTATGTTTATATCAGAAATCAATTCTAGTTTTAAACACATGTGGCTGTGGTTATATTTATTTATTTATTTATTTATTTAGCATGCACATTTTACCCATTAGGGAAGAAGGCATACATGAACAATAACAAAAACAAAATAAAACAAAATTATAAGTGTAAGCTCCCCGTTATTTTTAAAAGTTGACACCTCAACAGCATTAACCAGTAATTCTCAAATATATTCAACAATCTAAAATGGAAATATAGTTTTTCTCGACATTTGTTGTATATTTTAAATCTGATTTGTTACTCTGAGGTTGTAGTTTAAACATGCAGTGCATACAGTGACTTTTTGAAAAGAGCTAAAACACTGATTCAGAAACTTCCAAAAGCCATTGATATGTTCAACCTACTTGCGTTCTTCCAAAAATTCTATCCCCCTCCGCCTAGACATATCTCATAAATTTTTATTGATATAATCCACTTATATTTTGTTCCTTGGCTTTGATATTGCTCTCTATCAAACCATGGTGATGACCGTAAAAACTCTGTATGAAAAAGAAAGGAAATGGGGTAAATGTCAAGGAGACAACATCCCCTATCCAGGTTAAAACGACCCAAAACAAAGCATCTAGGGGTCACCGTACATTTGACAATTGTAATGACAATTGAACCAGAGGTTGAACATAACCTTTGTGTATAAATATTTGAGACAGTAATTTCGGTTTGCTGACAAAATTTTTGAACAAAATACAGGCACGACAATAGCGAATACGTTGTGAAACGGTGAAGAGATATGCTAGGGATGTGGGAAATCTTTACTACTAAAATACAATGTATTTGAAAGTCGAATCAGTATGCTTGTATTATTATTTTGTATTCAGTCGAATTTTTTAAAAAGATTTATTTTTTGCAAATTAAGTTGTCTAAGGTTACCAAATACGGTAGCGTTGTGTCTCTTTATACTACAAACCCTGCCCAATACACAAAATAATAATAATAATACATTTCCCGGAGTTGTTAGCACATACATTTTACAACATTAACTGTCTGACGGGTGGAAAGATATATGGTTTAGTCGATTTTTATATTCAATAAAATAATTGTATGCAAGTACATTTTTCTCATTTGAATAGTCAACTAAGAAGACAAACACTGTTCGACGAGTATTTTTATAATATTATTTCTTTGTTTTAGGGAGTTTTTAGAAGGAGACCGAAGAATACGGAAAATGTCACGGGATTCTGCAAGTTCAGCCAAAGGTCAACAGTCTTATACCAAACATTCTAGGTCTTTTACTGGAGGACACATAGACCCGATGACATTTCGATTAAAGATAAATGAACCACAGCAACTGCTACCACCGATAAAATCTCGGGAATCTTCAATCTCTCCTGTTCTTCGATAATTATAACCGTTATTTTTTTATTGTCAGCATAGTGCAAATGATGTTTCAACCATATCGTGTCCGTATTTAAAGAATATACTATGTAACATAACTTTTACTTACCATTATCACTGAAAATAAGGGGTTTGATTTGAATTTTTTGCTGTGTTAAAATTATTTTAACTACCCAGGAATACAAGAAAACAAATAAATAAAATGATATTAACTCTTTCCATAAAACTTTAGGACTGTCACCGCAACAGTTTCACCACAACAGACCTAATATTCAAATACTACAATGAATATCTAAATACCGAATTTACTATATTTAGTTTCTGTAGATGGTGAATGTGACAACTTGTGTTTAGAATGTTTAAAAGCTGATATAGAACGAATATGATCAAAATGAAAAGCCATAGTCAAGTAAGAACAGAGTTTTGGTCTAGGGAGATACTCCTTAGAAGATGCAACAATAGAAGCTCAATACATATGTAAAATTGATTATAGCATTGATATATAAATATATTCTTATCAAACACGCCGATCTGACATCGAATTAACTGATCAAGATAAAACACAGACTAAAACTGTAATATACGATAAATAATGAACTTTTATCCTCCTTATATTTTTGTGAGTCTCTGATTTTAGATACTAGATTAAGTTTAAATTTAGTTTCTGCAGGTAACCCTTTCGAAAACTTCAGTCACTTCAGTGTAAATCTTAGAATTTAAAAGAATGTATAAAATCTGGACAAATAACCAATAGGATCTAACCAAATTATCACTTACAATTTATATACATGAATTTGGGACAATTCTGTTTAAAAGTATGAAGTAAGGTCTGTTCTTATAATTAGCTGGTTTAGTTTTTCATTTAGATCATATTTCTCTTCTATTATTCTTACACCAATCGGTTCTAATATTTTATCTGCACTGAACAGGCATAGGTTGTGAAAATAGCCATGCCGAAATTAAATTTATAGAAACGTTACATTAATTATATCCCCAAAACATTTGACATTAAAAACTACAGAAACAAAAACAAAAATCCATTGCTTCACACTAAATATTCTGACGATAAATGTTGAAATCGAGAACAATCTGAATCTCGTGACAAAACTTGCGTCAAAAGGGTCAAATATTGATTTAAGTTCCACCCTTTTTTTGTTAACATAAAAGTTAATGATGTGACCGGAGAACATGTCCTTTACAGAAAATCAGTTTATTTTGCTTTTTAGCCAGCCTCGCGACCGAATTAGTTAAAGAAATAGTCCATTAGTTCAGTCGATTTTTACTGGATATCTACTATCTGAATACAACCCAGGTATGCAGCTCCGTGACATTACATCCGCCTAGAGTCATCATACTCGATTGTATGACTCTTCACACACAAAAACTTAATTGCCCGTACCAGTACCTCCTTTTTTGTTATCATAAAAGTTAATTCAATATACGTACGACATCAGTATTAATTCTGATTGTTTACAGTTTGCATTTTCTACTTTATTTTTTGTCATATTCAGTTATTGATATATGTCTTAAATAAACATGCTCTATTATTATTATAATTGTAAAGTATGTGTCTGATCCCATTTGCCTTTTGTAACCAAAATAATTATGTTTAAACAGAAACAAACAAACAGAAAACAAGAAATAACTAGATTTGCAATTGCAAGCAATTGCTGATGTCGCCCCTGGCAGCCAATTCGATGATTCCATCTTGTTCGCAGCGTCAAAATCTACCTAGAAATCAATTTTCGTTGAAAATGGCGGCCATTTTGAAAATTTTTTTTGCATAAATTCCTTCGTCTCATTTTATTGAACATCTTTGCAAAATATGAAGAAATTCTGCAAAGCAGTTCAAGAGATATTGAATCCATGGTTTTTTAACGTAAAATGGCGGCCATCTTGGAAATGGCAGCCATTTTGAAAATTTTTTCACCGTCATGCATAACTTCACATGGTGTTCCAACTTTGTGCCAAGTATCAAGTGATTTGGTTCAGGCATCTCTGAGTAAAGCTCTGGACAAAATTTTTGGAAGTAAAATAATAAAGAAACCGGAATAATAACTAGATTTGCAATTGCAAGCAATAGCTGATGTCGCCCCTGGCAGCCAATTCGATGATTCCATTATGTTCGCAGCGTCTAAATGTACCTATAAATCAATTTTCATTGAAATCAGAGGTCTTGGACACCGGAAACCTATTCCCCATATTCTAAGCAACCTTCCTCTTAATTTTCATTCAATTCTGAGCACTTTGATTTTCCTGCCTTTTTTGTCGTTTCCATTGCATCCGGTGCCATATTGAAGTCTTGGACGTCAGACACCTTTCCCCCATGTCCTCAGCAACCTTTCTGTAAATTTTCATCCAATTCTGAGCACTTTGATTTTCCCGCCTTTTTTGCTGTTTCCATGGCATCCGGTGCCATATTGAAGTCTTGGACTTCGGAAACCTATACCCCATGTCCTAAGCAACCTTTCTGTAAATTTTCATTCAATTCTGAGCACTTTGATTTTCCCGCCTTTTTTTGCAATTTCCATGGCAACCGGTGCTATTTTGAAAATTTTTGTTGGTGCATGCACATATCCTAATAATGATCCAACTTTGTGCCAAATAAGAATGAATTCTGTCAAGGCATCTTTGAGATTTTATGCTTTTCATTGAAATCCGAAAAATTTCAAATGTTGACGTAACTTGGCAGCCATCTTGGAAATGGCAGCCATTTTGAAAAAAAATTTTAGTGGAGGTACAACTACATAAGGTGATCCAACTTTGTACCAAATATGAATGAATTCTGTCCAGGCATCATTGAGAACTGGCGTGGACAAAAAGAGGTGGAAGAAAGAAACAATAATAATAATAATAATAATAATAATAATGAATAATGAATAATAGAGAAACAGACAAAGAACAATACGTCGTCCCGACTACGTCTGGGGCGACATAAAAATAAACAAAACAAAATACAAATCAAAACAAAACAAACTAAAAAAGTCTTTTCCAATCAAAAGCAAAGGCAAAAACATGAGATCTCTAGACTAATGATTTACAATTTTTGATAATTTCCTACACATTTATCAAAGTTTGTTTCAGCGTTTTCCGTCATCGTCGTCCAAGAACAAGAATTTGGCATTGCTTTGTAATGTTTTGATATAAATTTGGTCTTTCACTTTGGTGTTGTTTTCTGGGCTACAGAAGTAGCATGTTCCAAGGAACATCTTATTGGTTTTTATTGGTTTTATCTAAACATTAGAAAATGATTTCGACCAATCAGCCACCCAACAGATCCTTCAACAACATATTTAAGCTTTATGCCTACCTCGACGATAATCCAGTGATTTGTGGGTTTCACACTGCTTTAGTTTTGTTGCGTGCGTGTTCGTTTTTGTTCATTATGTCACCCTAAGTTAGTCGGATGAGATGTTGTTAATCTATGTTTCTTCTGATTATTATCGTTCTTCTTATAATTACTCTTTTTCAAATATTTCTCAATGATCAGTGTTCAAAATTAAAATCTCAGTGTTGTCCGAATTTCACAAAAAAAATAATAAATTTAATTGGAAATTTGATTTGTTTTTAATTTATTATTATTATTATATATTTTTTTTTGTCTTTTAGTACATGTTCAAGTTAGATTATGATTATTATTATTTTCACTGGTTATAAATATATTTCAAAATAATTTTTTGTAATTTTACTTAGATAGGAATAGCAGACGAGCTCAAACTCAAAGGATATTTATCACAGTTCAAATCAATACCTATTTGTTTAAAGTCTAAATCATATTATTATCTAACAAGCTGATATAGTTTGTCAAATTAAATACAATAAAGATTTGATAAGTTTCTAGACATTTCGATTGAAATGGTTTAAGAAGAAACTCAGACACTGGAATTGAAAATTGCAGTTAAATGATATTTGTTTGTACCAACTGCTGTCTGTCAGGCAAAACAAATACACATTGATATAAATAGGAATTTTGTTAAACGTTTGCCATTTATTTTATTCTATGACTTTGCATACTATTAGGGATAATGAAATTTATTTTACTGTCTAGCTGTACTTTCCAAATGATTTCTTGTCTGTTTGCATACCGCCAATAAATCAGGTTTGTAGCTTGTGCAAAGATCTGTAAGTTTATTGAGTTTATATTGCAGTGTGATCAAACGTTTTTTCTATGCACACTTCTACCTGTATTGGGTTTTGTTCCTATGTTTATTATACTACAGGGACACGGGATTGAAAAAGGGGAGGTTTGGGTACCCATAAACCGATTTAAACCTACCGCTGGCTTTTGCTAGTGCCGGTACCAAGTTTGGCTGTACCTAGTTCCTATCGTTTTTAATGTTTTTCTTTTGTCTTATTTGTGTAATTCCCTTTCAGATTGTAGATGTTTCCTATTGTCCCATTCATTAAAATATGTAATTTGTGTCTTACAGCGTTGAATAGATTTTGAAGTATGTCATTGTCTGTCACACTATCCCTAAATAAGAATACAAGATGCTCACTAGAAAACACTGAGTTTTGAAGTAAGTGAGAACCGAATCATCAGTCTAAAAACGAAAAATCCAAGGACAAAGGAAACATCGGAAACACCAAGAAACAGGAAAATGGCCATAATTTGATCAACAGTTTACTGATGTAAGATGCCTACAGAGGGTTAACGATGGCAGAAGTACCACACACAAATGTTACAATTATGACAGAATATATCTTCAAGTACTTTATCCGCAGCACTCACGAAGGCCACACTATGGCTTCATGACGTCGTATTGGGAATAGGATGCGTTCAAACTAAGCCCCGAAGGCGTAGTTTGACCTTCCGATTGTACGTTCACGTTCGGATGACCGCGGGATAATCAATTTCAATTCGATACTTAGCAACAGAAATTATATTAATACAAATATATTAGATTACAACATTATTTCAGATTCAACATGCAATGGACCAAAGTGGATGGGATTTGAACGCCCCTTTTCAGAATTGTATCCGACAACCTGTTTTCCAAACAAATGACAGCCATTGCTAAAAGCAGAACAATTCAACTAAGACTCTTCTCGGGAAATACCAGGCGTATTGCGACAAAAATTTGTTTAAAAAGTCTTGAGATGATCACTGTCTAGAATTATAATCAATGATCCATACGTGCATCCAACGTTTCCGCAACTATGTCTAATATTGAAGCCTATTGGAACCATCTTCTCTGAAAGTGTAACATGTGTAATGGTCCTTAGTGACGGGTACCTTGAAAACAGAAGGTAAGAACCTTCTCTACCGTGTGTTTTTCGTCTTTCTGTCTTCTGTCTTTCTATCTTTCGAAAAAAAGGAAGGATATTGAGTAAATGCATTTGAGACAAAGTCTCTACAAATACATATTAAAATCAAGCAATGGAACAATGTTTTTGTTGTTGTTTTTCATCTTGAAGTCATCATTGGGACTTCAACAATGAGCTTTGCTCATGCCTCACCTAAAGGTCAAGACGGTCCGTACCAACTTGAACTTACTATGAGGTAGGAGTATTTGCTTTTTGTTGAAAGACTCATTGTGACTTAAAGAAAAGAACAGCCATGAAATATTTTTCCTTTGCTTAATTTTACCATGTATGTATAGAGATTTTGTTCAATGTACATTTACCCCATATCCCTTTTATTCTTCATTTACGTTGGAGTTTGTCTCTCGTGCACTGCGGAGTCCGTAAAACGATTCCCCGTGCTTGATGAGTATGCTTTTTTATATTGTCAGTTGTGGTGTACTTGTTTAAGTGAAAATTTCTCATATGAATGTCCTATCAAAATTTGACTTTCTTGCTTTGTAAAAATTTAACTATTTTTCCTTCAATCCGTGTATGTTTTGATCACATTTTCCGATTTTACTTGCCAATTTTTCTTGCAATCAACTCGATGAGTGCACTGTGGTCGTTTATATGTTGTATTGTTGATTGTTCCCTTTGTTGGGCAACGGATGATAGTGTTTGTAATAGTACTTTGTCCGATATACCATGCTTGTGGACGTTTCCGCATCCATGACAAAATGGATACATGGTTGAGCGTTGTTCAACATTTAGCAAGTGAATTCCCCCCAAACCTGTGCTAGGGGCCACCTTGATCTTACGATGAGGTGGGAGTGTTTGCTCTTTGTTAAAGGCCTCATTGTGAATTAAAGATGAAGAATAACAATGAATGCGTTGTTCCATTTGCTTAATCTTTCCATGCATTTATAGGGATTTTCTCCAAATGTGCATTTACTCCATATACCTTTATTTGTTTCTTTACCCATAGATGCGGGATTGTATTGCTCAAGTACTGCTTTTAAAATTTCCCTCGGAGAAATTAGTAAAGTGTTTAGTCATAATAGCCAAGCTTTGTATTTTAAATTAAGGCAAAAAAGTGCAAAGAGGAATTATGAATTTAATTCTCAGTCCTTTTTGTACTTTAAAATTGAAAAAAAAACATCAAAATGAAGTTTTGTTAGATTTTAATCTTTATTATTGTAATTTTGTCATATCCAGTTCTTTTTTGTTCTATCGCGTGTTTCGATTAATTTGTTATAAAACTACGAGTTGGACGATTTGTTTGCTAATTGAAATGCACTTTTCAATAGCTATGCAAATGAAAAAAAAATATATTTGATTGATGACACATTGTGCAATAAATAAACAAATTTCACGACGATAATAATTCTATTTTTATCTTGATCAGAACTCAAACATATTATTGTTCAGGAGTATAATAAAAGTAAGGCGATAATGGCTACGGAAATTCGACAGATGGAATTGGAATAAAAACGTATTACAAAATAAATTCATGTGTTGATATTCCAATCATATTTTGCATTGCATCTCTTTTGTCTTTTTATCCGCTTACTTTAAAGCATAATATAACTAGTGCTATGCATCATTTGACTATGAACTGTCACCATATACCATTAACAGAGCACAATTCTTTTACGAAACCTCATTCATATTTCATCCTAGAATGAATTAATAACGATTTGGCTCAATAAGGCACTCGTTCCCACTGTGCTATTTATTTTAAGTGTATTTTATTTCCGATAATCAATGAAGATATATGGAGTAAATGCAAATGAGACAAAGGTCTCTACAAACACGCGGTAAAACAAGCAATAGAACATCGCTTCTATTGTTGTTCTTCGTCTTGAACATTCACATTCTACCCATTCTACAAAGTATACATCTCTAAGTTTCTTCGTGTCTCCAGTTGTCATCTGAGAACATTTTGCCCCACGATGTGTTTATGCGACGTCATATACATGCATTTAGCAATATAACGTCACTTTACGAATGCGATCGAAGGGAATGGTCATTTTTTATGGGATGGGGGGTTGGAGCAATTTAGGGGGCATTTGTAGTTTTTTTAAAGTGTTTGGGTCGTCATAAAATAAAAGGGGATCATGGAACGCCTTCCTCTATCTTTTTGGTAGAATTTAACTGTTGAACAACAAGTAGCTGATATTTTGCAATCATCTTTACCAAAAAAATCAGTAACTCCCTGGAATATTGATAATACAAAAAAATCAACATTTACCTTCGCTTGGTGTATAACCTGGAAATGAAAACGAATCTGAGGTTGTTGCTTCAATTGATGCCAAATTTAAGTTTTGCAGTATAGGGTCTGTCAGTCTCGTTCAATTTTGAAACTTCCGTGTACAATTTTTGTACCCTAAAGATGCATTTTTCACTACAATATATGACGTACCCAACAAAAAATTGAACTTCATAATCCAAAAACGTCACGTTTTGGCGGGAAACGTTTTCGAATTTCAATTATCGTGAAATCTCGGTGTTATATGACCAGACTTACAGACCCTATTCCAATCTTCGAAACAGAGGTGCATAGTTCTTCCTACGTCAGATTATGCACCTCTGTTTCGGAGATTGCCCTATTCTTGCTCTTACTTCTATTCTGAACCATTTAGAAATGTATTGGTATGTTTGACTATTAATATAACTCTTTATGTTTATTCTAAAAACACATTTGGCTGATGTCTTGTTGCTTAATAATAGTAAATTTGCCGATTATATTCCATTAATATATCCACCAGATATATTAATGGAATATAATGATGTCTTGTTGCTTAATAATAGTAAATTTGCCGATTATATTCCATTAATATATCCACCAGAACTTTAAATAAAGGAGACTACAGACACCGACCATTCTGTTTCGTTTTAGATTTACTTCTGGAGATTGACGACAGTGGCAACCTCAGCACAAGAATTTATGACAAAAGAGACGATTTCAATTTTGATATTGTAAACTTTAAACTTTCCACACCTCGACAGTAATATTCCGTCGACCCGAGCGTATGAAATATATTTCTCAATTAATAGTTACGCTAGAGCATGCATGTAGTCACTATCAATATTTTTTGCAACGACACAGATGTTTAATTCGTCAGCTTTTAGATCAAGGCTTCGTTAAATGCAAATTAATAGTTTTTCTCAAGAAATTTATTGGACGATATCCAGATTTGATTGATAAATATTCAATTCCAATTTCAAATTTTATTGAATACGGTTTTGTTTAAGTTTTGGTTTCTTCTTTGAGTTCCTCGTGCCACTTTGGTTTGATTTGTGCACCGAGCGACAAAAACATTTTACCTGTATCATGAGACAAGGCTTATACATCGAACGACAAAGACATTTCACATTTGTGAAAAAAATGTAATGTTTTCACAATATTATGGCTTTGACACGTAACATAATCTGGGCACACAGAAGCTAAAGTTAGTCGTCATATAAGCGAGAGGTTGATGCATCATTAAACCTGGTTTAACCCATTATTTTAATTATAAAATGCCCGTTCCAAAAATGTTCTGTGCTGGGTTGTGTTTCTTTGATTCTGTTGTATGTTATACGCATTTTCCTTACTGGTCTCTAATTTTGTTTTGTTGTCACTTTGATTTAGTATAAGTATGTTATTTTGTCATGCACTTTATTTGTTCCCTTATAGTATTTGTTTCAAAAGTATGAAATAACATAAATTGAAGCAACGTTATATCATAACTGTTCTAAAGGAAAAAAAATATTATGCCAATATTTATACTATTCTTTTCAAATGGATATTTTATTAGATGGAACAAATATACGATGACAATTTTACACACCCAGTCGATCTAGAATTTTTTTTGCGTTATAAGTTTTAAAGTACCAACCGAAAAAATGTTACGAATGTTCATTTCTATTGTCAAAATCATCTAATGTGCAAGGTGATCATTCGACATTCAACTTGAAAATATCATGTCAATAATATTATGGATGAAATCATCATGAGGCCGTCAACACTGAGCTTTGCTCATACTTCACATATTTCATAGTGAATTAAAGACGGCCCATAGTACCGGTTTGAGAGGAATTCATTGCTAACTGACGAGTAACGCTACATATTCGTTTCTGCTTTACTCCCAGTTGCGAGGTCGCCAAAAAACATACATTAACCTGGCAAAATGCTTTTACAATCCCTTTCCCTTTCTCTGCAGCAATATACCTACCTCCCTAGTATATGGAGTGTATATTTTACAATGAATACGTTACTGTAGAGCGTGCAGTTCATACAATGGCTAAAGTGGAAAGAGCAAAAGCACTGTCACAAAAACTGCTGAGTCAGGGATATGTTCGGCCGTTGTTACTTTCGTCCCTTCAATAATTCTATGGCCGTCACCACGACATCATAGATAGATATGAAATGTCAATGTCACAATGAAAACTGACATTTTCAGCTAAATTCACGTCTTCCCTGATTTGACATTACCGGTTTTGACTTTACCCTGGATTGACCCACTGACAGTCTGACGGGTGCTGTATAAAGAGTAGGACATGCTTACCCTTCCGGAGCACCTGATGTCGCTCTCAGTTTTCATGGGGGTTTCCACTGTCAGTGCTTTAGTTTTTTGTGTTGTCTTGTTAAATTTTAGTTTGGTCTTCGTCAGTGATGTTTGTGGTACCGATTTGTCCTTGTCCATGTTTGAATACTAAAGTGATTAGAAAATCTTTTCAAAATTACACCTTGGTACTGTTTGAGGGTTAGAGAAGTTACACGTACCATGGTTCTCAATTGGTTTTGTCTCAGGGTTAGAAAATGACGATAACCAATCAGTAACAAAACAGATCTTTCAGAACATATGCTCACTGACCGTGTGACGGGTGCTATATACAGAGCAGAAATGCTTACCCTTCCGGAGCGCCTGATGTCACTGTGTTGTTTGAGAGGTCACACTGTTTTAGTGTTGTATATGTAGTGTTGGTGTGTTTTGTGGGCAGGTAGTGTCTTCTACTGCCGTTGTTTTTTTCAACCGTTTCATGACAAAAAGACTCATAGACGACAATCATAATAAATAAACAACCACAGGACACTCATCAAGTCATAAAGCAAGAAGACTTAGCATATAAAAAACGAGACGTGGGCACATCACAGGACACTCATCAAGTCATAAAGGCAAGAAGACTTAGCATATAAAATAACGAGACGTGGGCACACCACAGGACACTCATCAAGTCATAAAGACAAGAAGACTTTGCATATAAAATAACGAGACGTGGGCACACCACAGGACACTCATCAAGTCATAAACGCAAGAAGACTTAGCATATAAAATAACGAGACGTGGGCACACCACAGGACACTCATCAAGTCATAAAGGCAAGAAGACTTAGCATATAAAATAACGAGACGTGGGCACACCACAGGACACTCATCAAGTCATAAAGGCAAGAAGACTTAGCATTTAAAATAACGAGACGTGGGCACACCACAGGACACTCATCAAGTCATAAAGGCAAGAAGACTTAGCATATAAAATAACGAGACGTGGGCACACCACAGGACACTCATCAAGGGCAAGAAGACTTAGCATATAAAATAATGAGACGTGGGCACACCACAGGACACTCATCAAGTCATAAAGGCAAGAAGAGTTAGGATATAAAATAACGAGACGTGAGCACACCACATGACACTCATCAAGTCATAAAGGCAAGAAGACTTAGCATATAAAATAACGAGACGTGGGCACAGCACAGGACACTCATGAAGTCATAAACGCAAGAAGACTTAGCATATAAAATAACGAGACGTGGACACACCACATGACACTCATAAAGGCAAGAAGACTTGGCATATAAAATAACGAGACGTGGGCACACCACAGGACACTCATCAAGTCATAAAGGCAAGAAGACTTAGCATATAAAATAACGAGACGTGGGCACACCACAGGACACTCATCAAGTCATAAAGGCAAGAAGACTTTGCATATAACATAACGAGACGTGGGCACACCACAGGACACTCATCATGTCATAAAGGCAAGAAGACTTAGCATATAAAATAACGAGACGTGGACACACCACAGGACACTCATCAAGTCATAAAGGCTAGAAGACTTAGCATATAAAATAACAAGACGTGGGCACACCACAGGACACTCATCATGTCATAAAGGCAAGAAGACTTAGCATATAAAATAACGAGACGTAGGCGCACAACAGGACACTCATCAAGTCATACAGGCAAGAAGACTTAGCATATAAAATAACGAGACGTGGGCACACCACAGGACACTCATCAAGTCATAAAGGCAAGAAGACTGAGCATATTAAATAACAAGACATGGGCACAACACAGGACACTCATCAAGTCATAAAAATTTTTCATGGTGTTGAATGGATACATTTTGCAGTAAACCTGTATATAGTTTGTTTGTATGGTCTATCCAGAGCATTTTTCCATAGGTTTTGTTTAGTGACAACTGCATACAGGAAAATTACAAGACAAATTCTTGCGCACCTAGTTGAGCATTTTCTCAGTACTTGTAATAAGGCATGTTTACACCGGAAGTGTTCAACAGCTGAACTTTTTCTTATTTGGTAATGAAGTTGGTGGTTTTTTGGGTTGTAAATTTGGGCAAGGCCCTAAATATCTTGAAATTGCTGGTCATCCTTGTAGGAAAATTCATTTTGATTTTTTATGATTTTTTTAATTTGGTTGAAATGCACATGAAATTTTCAAGTGGAGTGCCTCCTTATATTTAGTTGGAAAAAGGGGAAGTAACAAGAAGGTCAAAGGATAATTTCATAAGATAAGCAATAACCTTGCTTGGTTACACCATATATTTTAAGGTAGTTCGACACTAATACACGGCGCATTCGATTGGCGCATTTGCAAAACACGAGCCGGATGCGGAATTGACTTGATTTTCAAACCGGAATATTCCTGTATTGGCCTATTCACTGTGACGTCATAATAGATTGACATACACTTTCCCGCGAATTAGCTCCCTTTTCCCGTAAATATTGTCTATTTCGTAAACTATATAAAATATCTCTCTTAATCGAACGGTGACATAGAGATTTTTTCATCGTAACAGATAGCTTAGGTGTATATCTCTGAAATATCAAAAAATAAAAAAAATCT
>MJUU01011777.1:66482-82443 GCA_002080025.1 Modiolus philippinarum
TCTGATATTTATTTTATATGAAAGATAAACAATAAGCATGTTATCACAGTTCCCTATATATTCTTTGTAAATATTGCTGAAAAATACTGAATTTGGCCTTATTTTCAAAGCCAGATAACAGGAAAAGATGATCGGTGACATATCATTTTTAGTTTATTTTTTGAATATATAGGTTAAGACCTACAAAATATCTTAAAAGAAAAAAATTCTGTTTGAAATTTTTATTAGGATCGAACTACCTTAAGAGACTTTGTCTCATGTACATTTATTCCAGATGCTTTCATTGTTTATTCTGTATCTTTTTTTCAAATTTAATCCCGCAACAGTTATGTAATTTTATTACTTTAGATTAATTGAAAATCCGTCAAATTATATATCAATAAATACCAATTTAGAATTTAGAACATGACAGCTGCTCAATCAAAACACAGTTAGATCAACATATGTGTCGGTTATCAATTCGGTAATTAGTCAGCGTGACATCTCTAATTAAGGGAACGGATTTTCCGGAAAATGTTCTTACGGAAGGAAAATTTGGATATAATGAGTCTGCATTACCAAAAGCAAGATCGGTGTACATTTTGATCAAAATGGTATTCTGTCATGTTTGTTTCCTTGTCAATTATAAACGAAGAAAAGGATATTTCAATTTCAATTAACAAGGAAGTTGTGATGTCAAATCATTGGTTTCAAGAAGAAAAAAACACTCTGGTGATGTAGGAATATGAATTTCCTCAGATATCACTGATCTTAATGAAATAATAAAATGTCTTAATTTGGAATAAAAAAAAAAAGCTTTCCGTAGGGATGGCACCAATGGCAAGTGGTCTTCTCTTATAATTAATGTTTCAAGAGTATTTTAAACACTTCCATTTACAAAAAATTTCAGACTTCATGAATGTCAAAATAAAAGAGTAAATAATAGCATAGAAATCGAAAAAAAGTTTTGGACAGATTTTCTTAAAATAATTGTTAGTTGAAACAGCTTGGTAACAATTAATTGTATACTGAAATTGTCACTATCAAATTCGAGTCAGTGTAAATCTAAAACTGACACAGAGTGATCAGTGTCAATTGTCTTCTTTATTTCAAGTTCTGGTGGAAATATTTATAGAATATAGTCAGCAATAGTAAAAAGCAATAATTAAGTGACAATAATATATCTGTAGAGGAAATTAAAACACCTATAGCTGCCTAAATGTATTGCCTTTTAACACATTTTGAAGAAAATCTGTTTCGGTCGTGTTCCAAAAAGTTGGCTAAGACAGAGGCAGTGTGTACCCATTTGAATGCTGTCTGTTGAAATACCTTGTCTCCAAACTAGACAAATATGTTGAGGAATTCCAGCATCCCTAATACTAAAGAGAAAATCAGGCACCTGATTTTGGACGATGAAAAGCAAAGAAGTTTATATATGATCGTGCAAACAGTGGAGTAAAACTGTAACCTGTAAATGTTTGAGAAATAATTTTAAAGTGTACACAGCGAAACAATCTGAAAGTTATAAACAGTTTAGAATACCTGCAAAACTGATACGAATAGTCAAATGTATGTATCAGGGGAACCTATCAGGGCAATCAATGTACGGTAATAACCTAAGATGGAACTGATCAAAGCAATGAGGAATATCGGTCGGTTATCTCCCTGTACCAAGTTAGTAATATATGGTAAACGTGCCATATACTTTATATACTTTGCTAATCAAAAGGTTCAAAACAAATACATTTTATACTTATACATTCTTTGTGGTTGTATTAATCTTGTTAATTTCAATGACAATAGTTATAATAAAAAAAAAACGTGAATGGTATGTCCTTATACGATTGGTACAAACCAAAGGAATTGTGTCTAAATCAATCGTGGGCTGTCTTATAAAATAAAATAGACATCAAAATAGATATCAAAGCGAAATTCATGAAACCATGAATGACGAAAAAAAAAAGGAAAATGTCTTAAGATAAATAGAGAAAATGACACAAACTTAAGTCAAATTTAAAAGCGCTCACGATTTCACCGATATTTTATACATACCTATATTTATCAAGACAAATATTTATAATATTTGTTGGTTATTTTGTTTCTATTTGTGAGTGTATGAATATCAATTACGTCTGGAGTCGTCTTTTTCTACAAATGACTCTTAAAATATTGATATTTTCCATGCTTAATCAGTTTTAAAAACATCAAGACAGGTTTTATATTTGTATTTCTCGTTATGTATACATTATAACTGTCACTTTGAAATAATTCATTACCAAGCGACTGGGTTTTCTCAATAAAAATCATATAAAGCTGAAAAAAGCCAGTCTATATAGCAAGTGTTTTACAATTTGATGTGAACGTATCATGTTACAGGCTACTCTTGTTACGACTCATTTTCAAATGAGACGCATTTTATCTGAAAATCAGAAACACGATTTTTTTTAAATAGTCTATCACTATGACTAATATGGTAACCAATGTACATAGAGTTTGTTTGGTAGCATTGGGTTTAACATTAGCAGTATTTCAGTTATATCATGCTCGATGTTACCAATTAGTTGTGCTTACATTTCTGGAGCACCTGATGTCTCTCTCTATTTTATGGGAGATCACACTGAAAGTGGCTTGGTTTTGAGTGTTGTGTTTTTGTGTCTTCGTTTTGTGTCATTGTTTTTCTGTGTTCTGGTTTTGGCCCTGTCTCTTAGCTTTGATTTTTTAACTACTAGGTATGCTACTGTCGTTGTTTTAGTGGTGGAGGACGCTTGTGTACCACCGACCGACAGGTAAATCACATAGCTTATTATGCATGCTCGCAAGTCGAGTGCACCTGTTTTAGTGTTCAAAGCTGGCGCGAACTCACAATGTAGTGGTGACAGACCTCCCAGGTTATATAAAGAAGTAAAAAAATGTATGTACAGTACATGTAGTGGTGTTTTGATGTAAATAATAATAAAGTACATCTGTATTTTTTGTGTGACAAATGTGCATATTATGCTTAAACTTTACTTACTATCAATCACCCATTTACTATCCACATGAAGTAAACCTTATTTACTATCAATTATCCATCTACTATCTACGTAAATTAAACTTTATTTTACTGTCAAACATCCATATAATATCCACTTGAAGTCTGTACTTATGTACATTTTCACAACAGAATAAAATACAGAGATACTTGTAGACCGAATCGTAAATAAAAGCCTTCAGATGAAACATGTAAAGGTCATTTGCGTACGATACATTTTATGAATAGCATTTAAAATCTAATGATCTTTTTTCAATGTATTGTCAATTTGAAGGTCTGAAAAGATATGTAGTGAACATGGTGCGATTTAACTGCTGAATGCCAGAATGGATTACATCCGGTGTAAGGTTGAATTTTGACCCCGTTGAAAATTGACCCATTGGTCGTTTTTCAACGTTGAAAATTGACCCAAAGCCATTGAATTTTGACCAATTCCGTTGAATTCTGACCTTTTCATAAAATACCATGGCTTAACCCAAAATCAGCATTTAATTTCGAACTACGAAAATATAAAAAGTCTGACACTAATCCTCTGGTTATCCAGCAAGAGTTCGCAAAAATTAAATCTGAACATCCCGAATACTTACCTATCTACACAGATGGATCAAAGGATGGAGACAGGGTGGCTTCTGCAGCCGTCTTCGGAGACCGAGCAGCAACTCTCCGACTACCATCCTCAAGTTCCATATTTACTGCTGAAGCCAATGCTATCTATTTAGCACTCAAATTTGTAGCTTCTTCACGAAAAAGTACATTTTGTAGTTCTTAATTTGTTCTGATTCTCTTTCATGCCTATTAGAAATCGAAAGTCGAAAGATTAAACACCCAATTATTCTGAAGGTCGAGTTCTACAAGTCACTTGTTGCTATAGGTAAAGAAGTCGTTTATATTTGGATCCCTAGTCATGTGGAAATCTATGGAAACACGGTTTTTGACCAGGAGGCAAATGATGCATTAGATGATGAGGTGGCGGATTGTCCAGTGCCGTACACTGCCATTAATAAGTAAATGCATCCAAAATATATGGCAAGAAAGATGGGACTTGCTAATAAATAATAAATTACATGGAATACAAGTTTGTAAACTTATTGGTTCGTCTGGAAAAAATCGGAAATAACAAGTTGTTCTGACAAGGTGTCGAATCGGACATACACGAACAACTCATGGTTATATTTTAAATGAAGAAGACCGACCTGAGTGTATTCCATGCAATTGTGCTTACACAATACAGCATGTTTTACTTGACTGTGTTGATGTGCACATTTTATACAGCCGATTCTCTTAAAGAATTATTTACAAACGTCGCAGGCGACAAAATTATTCAATTTTTAAAAGCTGTAAATATGTATAGTAAAATATAAGTTTATATTATCCAAGTTTTAACTTTCATTAAATCTGATCTATATATCTTAAATTGTTTATCGTACGATTTTATCTTTTAGAAGTTGTTTTATCTGTACATAGCCATACGTTTTATATGATTGTTTTAGTTATATATTCATAATATCATCAACAGTTCACGCCACGATATAGCTGAAATATTGCTGAAGTTGGCGTTAAACAACAATCAATCAATCATAAAATACCGACCTGCAAGCGAGTCATTTTTCAACACTTTAAAAATCATATGTAAACAGTCAGAACTCTATGTAAACTATATATATTAACTCACTTCTTCACAAGTAATAAATTAAAATGAATTTAAACGAGATCTTTGTATTTTTCTTTGTAGACTTGTACTTGCCTATTGCCCATTCATCCATCCGTAACAAAGTAAACGTCCTTATATATCTTTTGAATCACAAGTAATAGATAAATGAGATTTTGTCCACAGGTGGGCTTACCTCGACCTACATTTCATGCATGAGTGAATAAGATTTACGCTTTTGTTAAAGTCCAGGTCTGAGATACTAGAACAGATAAATAAATAATTTTTCGTCAGTCTTTCGTCTTTCGGTCAGATTTCTGATAAAATTATGACACTTTGACCTACATTTCATACATGTGTGATTCAGGTTGAAGGTTTTTTAGATAATTTGTCTATGCCAGGGTGGGCTTTTGCCATCACTTGGCGCCCAGCGTTCGTCGCCCGTAAACTTTTCATTCAAAGATCTTCTCTGAAACCACTGGTCCAATTGGAATCTAAATTGGTCACTATTATACATTCGTAGTTCTTTGATGGTTCCTTTCAAAAATTGTATCCAGCAGGTTAGTACCTCATCCAAGATGACCACCAGCGGGGACACAGTTTTAATATTGGACCCTATGGAAAAGACATTCAAAGATCTTAACAGAAACTATCAGTCCAATTATAACCAGACTTCGGCACAATGGTCCTTAGATTGTCCCTTCCAAAGAAGGTATCCGGTAGGTTCATACCTCGTAAAAGATTACAAACGGGGAACGTAGTTTTAACATTGGACCCATGGAAAATAAATTCAAAGATCTTTTTTTTCAGAAACTCCTAGTCCATTTATTACCAAACAAAGTCAAAAAGGCCCTTAGATGGTCTTTTCCCAAAATAAGGTATCCGGGAGGTCTGTACCTCATCCAAGATGGCCGCCAACGGGGAACACGAATTTAACATTGAACCCTATGGAAGAGACATTCAAAGATCTTCGTCTCAGAAACTATCAGTCCAATTACAACCAAATTTAGACAAAATTGTCCTTATAGATGATACCTTTCAAAACGGTATCCGGCAGGTTTGTACCTCATCCCAGATTGCTGCCAGCAGGAACATTGATATTGGGCCCTATGGAAAACACATTCAATGATCTTTTTTAAGAAACTGTTGGTCCAATTAGAACCAGACTTAGTCATAATGGTCATCAGATGGGCACAACAAGGAAACACCCTTAGGTTAAATGTTAAAACACATTCAAGCCTAAAATCACATGTTTGGAATGATTTAATAACAATAATAGTTGCTGAAGTTTTCTGATACAGAACTATACATTATATACATGAAAACACTTTTCAGGGTTGTCTTTAATTTGAAAATAAGATATAATAAAAATTGTAATTTTGAAAAAGGTAGATAATAAATATAAGAGAGGTAATAAACTTAGTGTAAACATCTACTTATTTTATCTACCATTTCATCAATATGTATAAAATGAATTATAAGGGGAACCGCCGCCATTTTGTAATTTTTTTAGTAGGGGACTCAGAATTTTTAAATTTCAGCAATATGTATTACCCAGTTCGTAAGATGCCCAAATAATTTTTGAATAGAAGTCTAATTGTGATGGATGGTGAAGCTTTCAGTTGCCATGAAAATCAAACAAGAAAACTGAAATTTTAGAGAAACAAGAGGCTCTCCAGAGCCTGTATCGCTCACCTGGACCATGGCTGACATAGATAAAAGGCATTTCCAATAGGAAAAACAAAACATAAAATTAAGCAGAATACTTTTTTTTCTAAAATTACAGTATTCTTGTTTGGTTTCCATGGCAACTGAAAGATCCACCATCCATTACAACCCATAACAGAACAACATTAAAAAAAAATTTGGGCAGGGTTCCCCTTATAATCAAGGTAATACATAATGATGAAATTAAAACATTCAGACCACAATTCAAATAAAAATGCAAATATTTGGGCAGAGGTTCCCCTTAAAATCAAAAGGGCTAATGTAAAAACTATGTTCCATATGGTGGCCATCTTGGATGAGGTATGGACCTGCCAGATACATTTTTTTGGATGGGACCTCCTAAGGACCATTGAGGCTTAGTTTGGTTCTAATTGGACCCGTAGTTTCTGAGAAGATCTTTTAATGTATATTATCAATGTTAAAACTATGTTCCCGCTGGCGGCCATCTTGGATGAGGTACAGACCATCTAAGGGTTTGGTCATAATTGGACTTGTAGTTTCTGCGAAGAAGATCTTTGAACGTCTTTTCCATAGGGTCCAATGTTAAAACTTTGTTCCCGCTGGCGGCCATCTTGGATGAGGTACGGACTTGACGGATACCTCTTTTTGGAAGGAACCATCTAAGGACAATTGTGACCATGTTTGGTTATAACTGGACTGATAGTTTCTGAGAAGAAGATCTTTGAATGTCTTTCCCATAGGGTCCAATGTTAAAACTATGTTCCCCACTGGCGGCCATCTTGGATTAGGTACGGACTTGCCGGATACCTTTTTTAGAAGGGACCATCTAAGGACCATTGTGACTAAGTTTGGTTATAATTGGACTGGTAGTTACTGAGAAGATCTTTTAATGTAATTTCCATAGGGTCCAATGTTAAAACTATGTTCCCCGCTGGCGGCCATCTTGGATTACGTACGGACCTGTCGGATACCTTTTTTGTAAGGGACCATCTAAGGACCATTGTGCCTAAGTTGGTTATAATTGGACTGGTAGTTTCTGAGAAGAAAATCTTTGAATGTAATTTCCATAGGGTCCAATGTTAAAACTATGTTCCCGCTGGTGGCCATCTTGGATTAGGTACGGACATGCTGGATGCAATTTTTAAAGGGGACCACCAAATGACTATTGTGACCAAGTTTGGTCCCAATTGGCCCAGTGGTTTCAGATGAGAAGATCTTTGAATGAAAAGTTTACGACGGACGGACGGACGGACGACGGACGGACGACGGACGGACTGACGACGGACGGACGCCGGACGCCAAGTGATGGTAAAAGCTCACCCTGGCATAGCCAGGTGAGCTAAAAACAGTATCTGCTAAATTTTATGTTTTCTGTCTGCAATATGTAAACGCTTTATAATAAGGAGAACCCCTGCCAAAATATTTTTTGATAGGGGCCTTGAAATGTTATAATTTGATCAGTATTTATTACGTAGATTATCAGGGAACCCCTGCCCAAATTATTTTTGAAGATGGTCTGAAATTCGTCCATATGGATAACACATTCAAAGATTGGAAGAAAAACGTATCCTACAAATTTGTTCAGCATACCAATTATATTTTTGAAGGACTTATTCAGATTAACAAACTGAATAAACAAATAAGCTATGTTAGCTTCACGAACCTCTAAAATCTGTAAAAACAAAATTTTAAGTGCGATGTGCATAACCATATCTGATAAACAACATATACTGAAAGTTTGGTTGGAATCTGACTTATAATTATGTTGGATTTGTGAATTAACAAATCAGATTAACAAATGAGCAATTCCGTTAACCTCTAAAATCTGTAAAACTAATAATTAAAAAAATTAAGTATCAGGTGCATAACTACTCCAAGTGAACAACATATCCTGAGCATTTGGTTAGAACCGGACCACCAGTTTTGAAAGAGTTGCTGATATAAAAAAAGAAAAGAAAAAGAAATAAAAAAAAACGACAGACGACACAGGGCGACCAGGACGACTACGAAAGACGAGGGATAGAGTAATCCCTCTGTGTCGACTCTTTTAACACAAGGCGACACAACAAAAACAGAGGTTCTAAAGAGCTTGCATCGCTCACCTGGAAAATGCCCGATAAAATCAGTCAATACAACCTCTATATGTTAAAGAGTCTCATTTTTAGACAATGTTAAGAAACGTTTATGTTGAAGGATCCAATGCTAAAATTATTTTCCCTATTGGCCGCCATCTTGAAAAATGTTCATCTCAAACTGGCAAAAATGGTTAAGAAGAGATTATTTTTGAAAGCGGTCCAATATTACGCTTTGCTCCCCTTGAGACCTACAGGACACCTGGTTTGATGGCAACCATCTACGATACATTGTGAATAAGTTTAGTTCTAACTAGTTGTTTGCGGTAAAATGATTTTTGAATGTGCTTTCCATAGAGTTCAATGTAAAACAATGGCGGTCATGTTGGATGACAATACTGAAGTCAGATCTGGAGTTCATTAGAATATTTCATGCAACGTGTACTTCAAATCCATTTAGTTGTTCTCAAGAAAGAGTTCTTTGAAAGAAAAGATGGACGGAGGACAGACGGTAGCCAGGTAAGCTTAGAAAATAAAAAGATGTAACCATGCTGTTTGTTTTTAAAAGACAAACACTTATCACGGTTATGTTAAAACTGTTGCATCATTCATCTATATGAAAACTGAGCCTGTATCGCTCACCTGGTCACTGGTTTTATTCATTGTCACCTATAGACCACCGATTCATACTATAAATCAGTTTAGCAGATGTTACATTTTCATTCTTGGATGAGGTACAAACTAAAAATCACCCAAAGACAATTGTAACGCAGTTTGGTTCCAATTGGCTCAGTAGGTTCAGAGGAGAAGACATTTGAATGCATTTCCCATAGAGTCCCTATGTTAAACTATGTTCCACGCTGGCGGCCATCTTGGATGAGGTAAGAACGTAAAAATCACAAACGTTAAAGGGGACCACCCAAGGACTATTTTGACCAAGTTTGGTTCAATTTGGCTTGGTAGTTTCAGAGGAGAAGATCTTTGGATGCATTTCCCATAGGGTCCCTATGTTAAACTATGTTCCCTGCTGGCGGCCATCTTGAATGGGGTATGAACATAAAAATCACAAACTTTGAAGGAAAACATCTTAAGACTATTGTCACCAAGTTTGGCTCAGTTGGTTCAGAGGAGAAGACATTTGAATGCATTTCCCATAGGTTCCTTATCTTAAACTGTGCTCCACGCTGGCAGCCATCTTGGATGAGGTACAAACGCCAAAATCACAAACTTTAAAGGGGACCACCCAAGGACTATTGTGACAAAATTTGGTCCCCATTGGCTCAGTGGTTTCAGAGGAGAAGATCTTTGAATGCATTTCCCATAGGGTCCTATGTTAAACTATCTTCCCCGCTAATGGCCATCTTGGATGAGATGCGAACCTGCTGGACATATGTACAAATTGTAGTTCTGGAAAACCTCAACACTTTTGCAATTCACATTTAACCTTTATCTCAAATAGTTTTTGAAATAAAAGTAAAATTGTAAAAGTTCAAAGAAATAGCGGCAATAACTCCTATGTGGGTTGTCAGATTTTCTTCAAAATTGCAGGACATGTAGATCTTACTAAGTATGCTGACCATTTTTTATACAAACTTCACTTCTATCTTCTATCAATTTCAAGATATAAGACCAGAAGTAACGAAAAACTGAAAATTTTACGGAAAAGGGGCAATAACTCCAAGACGGGTAAACGGATATTCTCCAAAATTCGAGGGCAGGTAGATATCATCATGCTGATTATTTTTATCCATGTCAGAATTTTAATATATATGTAATGGTTCTCGAGTAATTTGCAAAAAACAGCAATTTACCCCTATGTTCTATTTTGAGTAACAGCGGCCATGTTGTTTGGTCTACGGACATAAAAATAACAAACCCTGGTGATTATTCAGGTCAAGTTTGGTTAGTATTGGCCCAGTAGTTTCAGAGGAGAAGATCTTTGAATAAAAGTAAACGGACGGACGGACGACGGACGCCGTGTGATGGCAAAAGCTCACATGGCCTTTGGCCAGGTGAGCTAATAAATGGTTTGTTCACAACTGGTTTGTGGGTATCATCCTTACCAATTAGTAGTTGTTTTGTTTCCTTACACTCGGTCTGTTGGTACCATCCTATCCAATAACAAGTAGTCCGATGTCTGGTTTAAAACTGGTTTAAATGTATCATGTTATCCAATAACAAATGGTCGAATATTAGTGACGCCTGATTTATTGGTTAACCGATTACAAATTGATCTCGGATTGTTTGACAACTGGTTTGTGGGTATAAAATAATGCATTATATAGGCTTATGATAAGTAACCTGCATGTCTTTATCATGCTGTCAATATTCATATATTGGATATGAATTACCTTTTTTTGTTTAAGAATACACCTTTTGTTTAGTTTTGCTTCGATATTCATTTGCTGATGTATTTCAGTAAGATAAAAAAATATCCACTATTACACATATTCTACATACATTTACCCTACTCTTCTCTTAATTCTAGACCATAGTCACTAATTATCAAGTTTATGTCCAATATCGCTTTTGTCAACCATACGTAAAAGTAACGAAGGTTTTATTTCATCTACAGTAATATAAGGTATCAAAAGCTTAACATAGACCTATTAAAGTAACGCATAAACTGCTCATAGATGATGCAGTCTGGAAAATTAAAACATACAAATGAAAATTTACAAACAAAACATGGAATAAAAAAACGTAATAAAATACCAATGAAAATAATAGGCCATTATTAAAAAAGACAAACAAATAAAAAAATAAATAGATAAAAAACATACTGGATGAAGGAATCGATAAGTCCCGGATATGGTTTACTATTTAATTATTCGCTTGTTACTTCTCCTTGGTTCTGTAATGGTAGTATAGAATATATTCCTAGTTACTGGTTGGATGACACCGGATATATCTCGTATGTAGACAAATTTGTTATACATTGTAAAGTTGAAGGAAATGAAAAGAATCGTTCTAAATTAGCAGTCGTACTTTGAAAGGTAACACTCTCCTAAATAAGCTGATAGCATTTACTTATCCACGCCAGCTGAAGGATTGATAGCTGTTAGGAGAAAATCATTGGAGATTCTATTTATTATATAACGGAATTAACCATTTCATATTGGATGTTCATTTCTTATGATAATGTTGCTGGAAATTTCTTACTACAATAAACAACGAATAATTAAATGTCAGCGTCTTACCTGCGGTTTCCTTATATTGATTACAGATTCTAAAAATGATACACGTATTTTAAGATGAAAAACAAAAAAGGTTTCATAATGGCAACAAAGCGTCATACTGATATATATGACGTACATAAAACAAAATGTTATATGCCGAGGACTTACATTTAAAAATTCACGTGGTGGTGCAAGACAGGAATCTTATTCTGTGTCTTGTTACGGGACATGTCAATGTTGACCAGAAAAGGAACAATGGTTCGCAAGAACCGTGGCTCATTAAAACGCCAATCGGTTCGGAGACATGGAAACGGATCCATAACAAGAAAGCAAAAGCCAACACCAGATGTTCCGGAATCGCCACGTGTTGTGGCTGTAAAGAAGGAGGACCACCAACAAGCGTCACCAACGAAAAGCGTAGCAAGCACAGTTGTCGTAAGTCTTTGTTTTCGTATGTAGCAAGGGGTTTTTGTATTAGCCTTTCCATTTCGAACTATGTACAAAAAATTGTCACGACACTTCATGCTTACTTTGGTAAGACTATTAAACTTTGAATGTTAAGAAATTTAAATGTGTGTAAAATCTAAAATAAAAGCTCACTGAAATCGATTCTTGAGCATATCAAATAATGTGGGAAAAAGAGGTATCTTCGAGGAACTCTTGAAAGAAATTTTCGATATCTGCTCACGAAGTTATTTTTCTGTGTATGTTAAATGAAGTGTTATAGATATGAACACAACACAAAATCGAGTGGGAAATATTAGGCATATCTAGATTTAATACTAAAATATAAATTTTTATAGGAGAACTAGTACTGGATTTTTTTCCATGAAATTGCTCAGTGCCAACCCTTCACGATTTCGACTGAATAGAACTGCTGGGTACTTAATTAATATATGAGATTTCAAATGATAGCAAAAGCTCTGTCTTTCGATATTTTGGCTTCGGTTTTATATGCGCCCATAGTACAGTTTACAGGGAAGCTGGATGAATTAAAGTTTTCCCCTCACTAGCCATACGACGCGTCATGATGTGTAGTATTTGCATGATGTTTCATTTTATCCGCGCCGCAACGCAATTTCAGATGATTCTAAGGTGTCGTATAGCCACAAAATGGCTTATAATGAGGGAATATGGTAATGTGTCATATATATCCTTGAAAAAAGTCTTTCCGAAATAAATTTTCACTTGGAAAGAGACAAAATAGATATCAAACTACCACTAATTTTGTAAAACACAACCTAAACAGCTTACCCTTTAATGGTCAACGTCAAAGCTAAAGGCTTCTAATCAGCTATGGGTGTAGTACATATATTTATGTATTATGTTCGTATGTTTTCTTAGTCCCTATTTACCAACGTAGAAAATGAAATTTACTAGTATTTACACTGTCAGAAGGCTAAATATGTGCATCGAATGAAATAAAAGGGACGACAGGAAATACCTACAATGGCTGAAATTTATAATTACATGCCACAATATGCTAGAGAACTACACAGAAAAAACACAAATAAGACAAAAGACAGAACTGAAAAGTGGCTTGTTGACAGGACTAGTCTTTCAATTCCATCGAATTCAGTTCGAATGAAACGTCCTGTGTGAACGCAGCATTCAGTATTGACAATGCAAAACATGCCAAAAGGTTTATTTGATCATATTAAGCTCGAATACATTAATAGGAAATTAAAAATATTTAAAAGAAATATATCATATTCTGGGTGCGCGTAATTAATTGTATCAGAAATTGATTAATGTATCCATTTTGGTTCTACAAATAAAGCTTTGATTTAAAATATTATTGAAGTTCATGTATATTTATAAATATCCTGAAGTAATCACGACGAAATAAAAGCAAATACTCTCCAATTAAGATGTCTTCCTTTATCTGTATTTAGAAATTAACATTCTTGCGAAATATCCATTATGTACTCTAAAACCAATATTTTGTTTAGAATCCAGACTTTACCTTAGCAGAATCATACCTGCCTATCAATTATATCATACAAAGAGCAAATACGCTGATTTAAAAGTTTTAATGAAATGAACATGACATTTGTGTAGCTTTGATAAAAACTGCAAACATATCACAATTCAAAAAGTAAATACGTAACAAAGGGGATAACAGGAAACATATACAATGGCAGAAAATTAGTCACATGCCGCAATCTGTCGGGGAACTACACAGGAAAAACACAAACAATACAAAAGACAAACGTAAACAACGATAGAAACTCGGCATAGCCTTTAATATGATCAAAACTTTTTAAATGTTAGGCAGCAGAAAATGAGAACAATATAAATGGATGATTCTGCTTTTTTGCAATTTTATTGATACAATCAAGCCCAGGTTTTATCAATTACACTCTTAATGCTTCATTTGATTTTGCAAAAGCAAAGATGATCTTTCGTGTTGTACGAAAACTGCAAGATATCCAGGCAAACAGACAGAACTCCACATGAACTATGTGTGACAGGTCCTTTGTATATTGTTTATTTTAATTGAATGCTTTATTTATTTAACGAGCATTGCAAACAGCCCGAATGCTTCAAAGTTGCTCTACTCAAGGAATATTATTGCTTATTTTATCCCTGTCATACAACCAATATGGCTGCAATATTACTCCAATTTGTTCTGTAACATACAAAACCATCTAATAATAAAAAATGTTTAGCGTTTCACACTATTATCGCTTTATTTTTGTGGTTTTTGTATTTTTTATGTTTGTTCCGTCTTCGTCATTTACACCCTCTGTCTTAATGCGATCCTAATATTGTTTTAGATTCTGGATTTATTATTTCTGGTTGTTGGTTTGGTATTTATTTGGAAATTTACAATTCCTAGTCCTTACAACGAATTGGACAGATAAGTAAACATGTACTTGATTATCCCTACATTACACATGTGTACATGGTAGCGGATGTCAGGAACAAAATCGACTGAATAGTAACACAAGGTCTTGATGATTTTTTTAGATTTTACAAGATCTCACAAAGATGTATGGCCATTTGGGCGTGAATTCTGTTCATATGATGGGCCATTATCAAAATGTGCTCAAATGTTGTCAAAAATCATGAAAGATTGTCTCTGGTTCATGTACTTCCTAGGAATAAAATTAACATATACCAACCTTGTATGCTTTCTGATATACTAGCATTAGAACAGGGCTGTTAATCGCCATTTTTGTCCATTTTTAGCCATTTTAAGGTGTTTTATAAGATGATTATACTCGAAGGACACCGGGAACCCAAATCAATTTTTTGTTGCGAGTGTGCGACCCCTAGATGCTTTGTTTTGGGTAGTTTTAACCTGGAGATGGGATGCTGTGTCCTTGACATTTACCCCATTTCCTTTCTTTCTCCTCTATACATTTGTTTTTCAAATTGGCAGTCAGTTTAGTTGGGTTCTGGATGTCCTATACAACGAATTTTAACAAAAATCTACAAAAAGTGCAAATTTCTTTTGAAATTGCAATCAAATAGAAAGGTCAGTGGTCGAATCTTTCATCCTTAAATATAAGAGTGCATTTGAATTGATTTTGTTATCATAGTGTATTTAAAAGTTGACATTTTAAAGATTTAATGTATTTGCGAAATCGGTATGCTGGGTGAAATAAATGCACGGGAAAGTGGACATACCTCTTTGACTGAATGCTAGAACAGGTTGTTTTAATTTAGATTATCCATCTCAGATAATGCTCTATACAATTTTAATACAGAATATCAATTTGATATGCCTTACAGTATAGACACTTCTGAGGATAAGAGTGAACAGGAGAACAATGGAAATGACTTCATTTTTATGAATTGTTCAATTATATTCTCAGTTACAGTTTTCCGTATTATATATGGATTTGCATATCCGTAATGCACGGATGCAAATTTTGAATCGAATATGCAAGTTCAAACAAAATGGAGGCTGTGAAGAACTGTAGTATAAAAGTCTGAGTCTGAGGACTTCAAATAAAGCATTGATATAGGTAACATTAAACAGTCAAAACAAATGCTGGACAATTGTGACAAATATTAACACATTTGTAGAGGTCTTAAATTTGATGTTAGTCCTTTGGGCTCAAATTGTTTTTGGATCATATACTGAATGTAGTACTAATTATACGGGAAAAGATGGAAAAAACAAAACAAAAACGGTTCAGTGATTAGTGTTGTAGAAAAAAATAAAACAAAGTATAAATGAAAATATAAATTAAACATAGAGAAAACAGATTTTACATGGAAAGAGAACAGGAAACGCCAAAAACGATACTGAAAACCTCAGTCATAGGCCATAATCTACCAAGACCTTCACAACAAACACAAACTAGATGTTGTCGGAAACGACAGCTATCCCCGCACTCCCTGTTTGACA
>MJUU01011777.1:112201-126462 GCA_002080025.1 Modiolus philippinarum
TTTTTGAATGGAGTTTAAATATTAATAATAAAAACTGGTGTGGTAGAGTAAAGGAAAGATTTAGGTCTTGTAATTTTGATAATTATATAAATATTGATAATTGTTTAAGTAAAAGGTCTATTTTGAATTTAGAAAATATATTATTTGATGAATATAAAGTTGAATGGAAAAAAGAATTTTAGCTCAAAATGTAGGCAAAAAGTTACGTACTTATAAGCTTTTTAAAAGTTCTTATGGGGCAGAGAAATATTTGACGTCTAACATTACATGTAATTATAGATATAGAAGTGCATTTTCTAAGTTTAGATGTGGTGTTGCACCACTGAGGATCGAGACTGGGCGATATGAGGGTAAAGCTATTGAGGAAAGGAAATGTTTTTATTGTAATAATTCATCTATTGAAGATGAGAGGCATGTTGTAATGTTCTGCCCTTTGTATGCAGATTTGAGATTGAATCTATTTCAAGAAATTGAAAAGAAAAATTTAGGTTTTAATATTTTATCTGATGAGGAAAAATTCATTTATCTTTTTAAATTAGATGACTGTTTTTATAATGTTGCCAAAACCTGCTTTAATGTTTTAAGCAGAAGGAACACTTTTTTATTTTCTTAATAATGAGAATGATTTTTTAATGCTATGTATACTTTGTTTTACTTAATATTATAGTCTCTCATAATTCTTTTAAGAATGGCACTTGTATATGTTTTATTTGTATATATGTAGTTTTTTATTGTACATGTACATTGTATATGTCATTTTATGTTGAATTGTTATATACAAGTGGTGAGACTTTAATAAAATATTGAATCTGAATCTGGATCACCACCACAACAACAATAGTGTTATAACACGACATTTCCTGTAAATCCAAGCTCTAATGTGGTGCACCCTCTCATACCACCGCTCTCTCTTCCTCCTGTAACTCATAGCACACCTCTACCACCAGGTACTATACAACAAATACCACCGCCGTCATCCGTGCAGCAATGTACTAACCAACAGCATCCGCCTGTACTCCCGGATGTACAGTCCTCCCTCCAGATGATGTTTCAAAATTTTGAAGCTATTAATCGGAGATTTGATTCTATAGACATCTTTATGAAGGACAGATTATCCAAACTAGACCTAATTGACCAAATCAGTGATAAATTTGATAAATTTGAAAAAGAGATACTAGAAATGAAAACAGAAATCAGGGAAATAAAAGATATTCAAAACATTCACAAAGAAATTATTAACAGTGAAGAGCGACATCATCATGAGATAGCAGATAGAATACAAACAATTGAAACAAAGTCATCCGATTTAGAAACTGAAAATTTTGAATTAAGGGAAAATTTATTGAAAATGCAAACGCATTCAATGAAATATAACTTGATATTTGGTGGTATTTCTGATGTTAATTATGATACCGAAAATACAGAAGAAGTCTTAAAACAGTTTCTCCATACTGAACTTGATATTGAAAATTCAGGTGACATTGAGTTTCAGAATGTGCATCGATTGCGTACACGAAGGGATGGCAAACCGAGAAATATTATAGCCAAATTTACTAACTATAAAGACCACGAGAAAGTTAGACAAGCCGCAACTAAATTAAAAGACAAACCACGATTTACAATATCGCAACAATATCCACAAGAAATAGTCGAACGAAGACGAAGACTTTATCCTAAAATGAAAGAACTCCAGCGTCAAGGGAAATGTGCTACTCTTGTTTATGATCAGCTGATTTTCGACGGTCGTCCTTATGTGCCTGCTCCCCATACAGAGCCTCAACTACCAATACACAACCCTGGTCGTGATCACACTTAGGACAACGCATCAGACAATCAATCCGGATTTACAAACATACTTAAAATTACTCATCTGAATGTATGTGGCCTTAAATCAATACTGTTGAACCCTGACTTTGATACACTTATAAAACAATACGATATTTTGGTGTTTACAAAAACAAAAACTGATGATCTTGATGTTTTAAATATACCTTCTAATTATAAGGCTTATTTCAAAAATAGAAAGAAATTTAAAAATAAATCTGGTGGTATTGTTATCATTTACAAAGAATATCTTTCAAAATTTTTAAAATTTATTGAATCTGATTCAGATTTTGTGCAGTCTCAATTTCGGGTAACATTTCACATTTGAACGATAATTTTTTATTAGGGTGTACATATGTTCCACCTGAATATTCAAAATATTCCTCAGAAGAATCATTTACGGAAATAGAGGACGAATTGATTTTATTTTCAAAAAATTCAAAATACATTGCCTTTATTGGTGACATGAATGCTCGAACTTCAAATCTATCAGATTTCATTGTTACAGATCAAGATCTTTTTGATATATTAGAAATATTTGATGACAATGATATAGTAGAAAATATGTATAGTTATTTGTCACTTTCGGAAAGAAATATCCCGCTAGATAGAACTAGTGAGGATAAAGGTCGTGTGAACAAATATGGTCAGAAATTATTAGAAATGTGCAAAAGGTGTGATTTATTTATTGCTAATGGTAGAATTTTTTCGGATAAAGGTATAGGAAAAACCACTTGTAAGAACACTAGCGTTGTAGATTATTTACTGCTTTCACCAGACTTTTTTGATATTGTATGTGATTTTAATATTGTTGATTTTGATCCTATGTTTTCAGATGTACATAACAGAATATATTTTAGTTTATCTTTACCTTTTACTGATGATTACAAAACTGATAGTAATTTAGACCCATTGAATTGTACAAACAAACCACGTGTGAAATGGAATCAAAACAAAGCGAACGAATTTGTCCATAGTGTATTGGATGAGTTCGATAATGGAACTCAAGTGTCAAAATCTAAAGTAGATGGTCTAGTTAATGACCTTTGTAATTTTTTGAGTGAAGGTGCAAGAACTGTATTTGGTACAAAAAAATAAAATTTATACACAACATAATAATAACAAGCCGTGGTTTACGAAGGATTGTAAATCGAAGCGTAAGGCATTCCATGATGTTAGAAATAAATATAAAAACGATAAATCTATTGATACTAAAAATATGTTGAATGAAAAATCAAAAGATTACAAACGAGAATTAAATAAAAGTTACAAAGTATACCAGGAGAAATGTGCTGAGGAGTTACGCTCTCATTCAAATTCTGACTCTAAATCGTTTTGGAAAACATTGAAAAAATTTTCAGGTAGTTCAAAACGAAACACACCCATCCCTATTGATACGCTTTATGAATATTTTAAAGAATTAAATAACTCAGATGAAGATGATGCTGATATTGATGACATTGATTTAAATACAGTATGTGACAATCCTATTTATGACGCATTATTAAATGATGAAATTACAGAGTCAGAAATTATGAATGCTATCAAAAGTTTAAAAAACAATAAATCACCGGGCCTAGACAATATTTTGAACGAGTACATCAAAAACTCGCCACCATCGTTAATTCGGGTATTGTACAGAATTTTTAATGTTGTATTAGATACAGGTATTATACCAGAAAGTTGGACTGTTGGCATTATTAAACCTATATATAAGAACAAAGGGAATAATTTAGATCCAGATAATTATAGGGGAATTACATTAATTAGTTGTTTAGGAAAGCTATTTACTTCTATTTTAAACGAAAGGTTGACGTTTTTTGCAAATGAAATATCTTTAATATCTTTTAATCAAGCTGGATTTAGAAAAGGACACTCTACCACGGATCATATATTTTTGCTTCAATCATTGATATCGTTATATCAAGCGTTTGGTAAAAACTCTTCTGTGCATTCATTGACTTCCGCAAGGCGTGCGATACAGTTTGGCGAACGGGCTTGTGGAAGAAAATGATCAATAGTGGTATAAAAGGTAAAATGTTTACCGTTATATATAATATGTATGATGACATCAAATCATGTATTCAATATAATGGTGAGCAATCAGATTATTTTCCTTGTCTCATTGGCGTGAGACAGGTAGAAAACTTGTCCCCCTTTTTATTTTCTATTTTCCTAAATGACTTGGAAAATTTTATGTCTGAATCAAATATATCTCCACTGGAACTTGTACAAGAAAAGAACATTCAAGAGTTTAATATCCTTTTAAAAATTTTTGTGATACTCTACGCAGACGATACTGTTATTTTATCTGAAAGCGAAGATGGAATGCAAAGAGCATTAGATATTTTTGAGTTGTACTGTAACCTGTGGAAGCTAGAAGTGAATGTCAATAAATAAAAAATTATGATATTCAGTAAAAGAAAAGTACGTTGTAATTTTGAATTTACATTACAAGAAAAAGCCATAGAGGTTGTTGATTCATTTTCGTATTTAGGTCTTTTGTTTAAATATAATGGATGCTTTCCAGAAGCCAGGAAAAAACTAGTGAACCAAGCACAGAAATCTTTGTACAGTATTTATAAAAACATAAGAAATCAAAATATTCCAATAGATTTACAACTTAAAATTTTCGATGCAATGGTTGAACCAATTCTACTTTATGGCTCTGAAATTTGGGGCTATGAAAACATAAAGATAATTGAACAGGTACATTTAAGTTTTGAAAGTTAGATCATCAACTCCTAATTACATGGTATACGGTGAACTAGGTCGATACCCTTTGGAAATAAAAGTTAAAATTAGAATGTTGTCCTTTTGGAGTAGATTAGTTAACAATAACGAAAAGTTAAGCAGTTGTGTTTATAAGCTACTGTACTCATTGAAGAATAACGGTATGCAGTGTTTAAATGACTTAATTGTATTGAATCTATTTTTAATGATGTTGGTTTGTCATATATTTTTGAAAATCAGATGGGATTTATTGACAACAAATACATAAAACAGATTTTACAGGACCAGTTTATTCAAAAATGGTTTAGCGAAATAGAAAATTCATCTAGAGGCGAGTTTTATAGTTTATTCAAGAAAAATTTCTGTTTAGAAAATTATTTAATTAAATTGTCACATGAAAACAGAATGTGGATGACAAAACTTAGAACTTGTAATTTACGTTTTCCCATAGAAACCGGAAGATGGCTAAATATCCCCAGGCAAGATAGAACCTGTACTTTTTGCAACAATAATATTGGAACTGAATTTCATATTCTCTTTATGTGTAATAATGAAAATATAGTAAACCTAAGAAATAGGTATTTACCAAAATACTATGTACAATATCCAAATATTTCAAAAATGATAGGATTATTATCATTTTGTAATGTACAGTTATATAATCATTTTACTGTATTTGTGAAAAAAGTAAGCTCTTTGTTATGATACTTTATAAACACCCATTTGTATATTACATGACCATGATCTTAATTAATTTCATGATTACATTATGATTCAAAATCATTTCGTGTGCGCTGTCCGTCTCCGTGTGGTGTGAGGATACACATATGGCTTGAATCTAGTGCCATATGTGCTGCCATATGTGAATCAGCACGCTGCACGGGCGCCGGACAGCGTACACTTAAGTTTGTTTTCCCTCTGTGTATGTGTGTATATGTGTTGCTGTACGTGTTTATATTATTATTTTCTTTGTCTACTTTATCTGTGTAATATTGTCATTCCTGTTCATTTCGTCATATAATTATGTTTCATTGAAAAAGTTACAGAATAACCAATTTGATCCAGACACATTTTTTAAAAGTCTTCAATGTGAGAAACTCCACCTGAAATTTTCTAAATGGGTACTAGGTGTACACAAAAAAAGTATGAATTTTTCAGTTTTATCAGAATTAGGTAGATTTCCACTGCATTTTGATATTTTAAAATCTTTAATTAATTATTGGTTTCGATTAGAAAATCTTGAAGAATTTCCACTGTTGAAAGATGCATATAATTGTAGTCAATTAATCCATAATGACAACAAATTATCATGGTATTCTATGGTAACAAAAATATTAGACTATTTGAAGATAAACAAAAACAGTAAAGATTTTGGAAAATATAAATTCAAAAATTATTTTAAAACAAATATTAAAGATAAATACACAAGTATGTGGTATGCATCTAAATTAAATCTTCAAGATGGAAAGTTACGAACATATTTTAAACTTAAACAACATCTTGGTTTTGAAAATTATTTATCTGAAATAACGAATTTTGACTACAGAAGATCAATATGTAAACTACGTATTTCTTCACATAAATTAATGATTGAAGTAGGTCGCTATTCTAAAATTGAAAAAAATGAACGCTTTTGTAACAAATGCAACTCTGGTGAAATAGAAGATGAAGTCCATTTTTTAATAAATTGTAATAAATTTCACCATGATAGAAAAATATTATTTGATTTTATAGGAAGCGAAGTTCTTAACTTCAATCAACTTGACAAAGAACAAAAGTTTATTTATTTACTTATATCTGAAAATCAAAAAATACTTAATGCAGTTGGAAAATNATTTACATGTATCACATATTCCATTTTTATATCTATTACATTTATCATATATTCCACTTTTATATGTTGTGTTTTTATTTCTGTGCTTTGTGGTTATGTAACGTCATTGTTTTGGACTTCGATTTTTGTAAATACCACTCATTTGTTCCTTCGGTATTTTACTGATATTGTTTATGACATCTCATCCTGTCAATCTATTATGAGATTTGTGGTGTCTAATGTTCAATCTGTTGAATTCTAGTAGTTATCACCAAAACATGTGAAATGAGGTTTATGGAGTCAACAAACATAACCAGCATAAACAGACTTTATGGAAGTTTTGTATTAGTTTGCGAATGAATTAACACCATAAAGAAAATAAACTGTACACTGAAAATACAGGTCATTTTAACACTTAAACAATTATGATTTCAAGGCTACATACAACAAATTCGTTTTCTTTTAGAAACGACAATGCAAAAAAAATAATGTAAAGCACAATAATTCTTTAATGCATGAGAAACTTTAGAAATTACATATTTTAAAGTGCAATTTAGTTATGATGATATATCAATAAACTACATGGTAGTATTATTGTTATATCAAATAAAAAAAACCTTAGCATTAATGGTAAAAGCTGATGTCTTCCACCTATTCCCACTTTTTGAAATTCAGTATTCCTTCTATTCCCACATACCAATTCCTTTGATGTTCAATTTGTTTTTATGGTAATAAATGATAATTACATGTCAACTTTAATTTACCTGTGTATACCTGTATTTTTTATTTGCCAATTCTTAAAAGTAAATGCATAAAAATAAAAGAAAAGAGGTGAATAAGATACAAGAAAGGAGAAAGTTTTTTTTTAACTTTTTTAGACATTGGGATTATCGTAATTTCAATACTAATGACTGTTTTATACAGGTGCATACAGCCGATAAAAGGGTTATGTCTGAAGTTTAAATGTAGTTAAGTTTTTCGACAGAAGACATATCTTAAAATTCAGAATGTTCATTTACAATAATTTCAAAACATTTACGTCTGTAGGTCTCATTAATTTTACTGTATAAAAAGAAGTGGGCTTCATCTTCAATATTATTACATTTTTGATACAATCTTTGTTCTCTCGGTATTTTTTGTATCGGTCTTATGATAAGAACAAAAACTCATAAAAATGAAAGGATATATCTCTATTTCACACTAAGCTCAAGCTAGCGACCACTTTCATGGTATGTCTAATAACCGATGCTTTAAAGGGGACAGCAACTATCTTAAAACATTTTCTAGCGACCACTTTCAAAATATTCTTCTAAATGCAGATTTTGACCTTTTCAATGTACGGAATAAAATTTAAATGTTTTTTTTTTTTGTTTTTTGTTTTTTTGTTGTTGTTGTTTTAACTATTTTTTTTCGGTCTTTTATGAATAAATATACATGAATTGCTTATTTTATGACCTTCCATGAATAGAGTGAACTTTCTTGTTAAACAACGATGGGTAATTAGGTGAAAAATGTAATCTTACTATTAAACTGCAGGTATGGGAAATCGCGAGGAGGCCGGTGGCAACCCCTCGTTTCAAAGCAAACATCATTGGCATTTGGTTTCTATATTTAGACACATGTGTTTCATTTTACCATACAACATTGAAAGACATTTTCTACCTTTAGCAGCAATATTTAATTGTGTTTTATAAAACTTCCCAGTATAATATAACATAACGCCAAGATATAAATACTGATAAACTATTTCAATATTCATACTATTATATGACCATTTCTCATCATTTCTACCTATAGTTATATGACTTTCATAAATAAAGAATTATAAGAATTAAAAATGCAAAGACCCTATCAAAAAGTCAATGTTACTACCAAAAAAGGCCATACGTAATGATTTGATTTGACAATACCTTAATTATAACCCTTATGAATTAGACGATTTCAAGGTTTTATAAGTTTGTTAGGCGAGTTTAAGTATTTTTTACTCTTATGTAAAACATTACCGTAAAATAAGGGATGTGAAATACCAGTTTATAATGTTGCTTTTTCTTTGCATAAATATTCACTGAAAATTAAAATTTACACACACACACACATACACAAATAATTCATTTACATGTTCCCATTCAACACTTAATTATTAGTTAATTAATAATTGTTTATACAGTATAATCCTTTGATTGGTAAGTTTTCCACCTATTCCCACTTGAAATTTTACCTTTTCTCATCTGATTTTTAAAAAGTGGGAATAGGTGGAATGAACCGTAAAAGCTTAGTTTTATTGATCATTTAAAGTAATGGTTTAAATTTCCCCTTAATTTTGTTTTAAAATTTGATAGATAGGTGGAAAAGAAGGTTAATTTAGCACATGTAATTGCACATGCGTAGGGATTTTAACAAGATACCAGGTGTTTCCAATGATAAATAAAATATCCCTATGTTATCTGGAGACAGCTTAAGTGGATTTAAAATTGTCAACAGAAAATATTCTACTAAAGTTATCATATAAACAAAAGAGATTTATAACATAAAAAAAGTTAGTATTTCAGTTAATATCTAATGAAGGAATTGTTTAAAAATCATTAACATTTGCACTGTTTTTAGCCAACCCTGTAAAGAGCAAATGTTTTAATGCATATTAAATGTCAAGATTTGAATCAGCAGTAAACTGATAGATTTGAAATATTACATGTAAAATAACAAAGTTGAAAGAAATCTTATGATTAAAACATCATTTGAGTGGGGGTCACAAACAGATTGATGCGCACTGACAAACAAAAAATATAGAAAAACAATGCTCATTGCCAGATCCACATGATACCACCATTGGTCCTGTACTTGTACTGTTTTAACAAATTCCATGCAAGGCAACATTTCATTATTCGATGACTTTTAATAGGATCGTTTTAGTATATATAAAATCGTCAATACAGAAGATACTGTATTACTTGAAGGAGCTTTGTGTTTAGTTACCTGGTTATCATACATGTGAAGTAACTACATTTTTAACAGATATGAATAATTGTAGAGGTCCACACTAATAGTGTTTTAGATCATATTGGTTATTTGTTCTCTATCAGTTTTTAAACATCTTTTGATTTTATTGTCTTCCAAAAATTTAGATTTTATCTGCACCGAAGAGACATAAGTTGTCGAAATGCGCATATGCAGAAATTAAATTCACAGAAATTTCGGTATTTCGTTATTTACTTTTTAGGCGTTCTTGTTCATTTTTGTTTATTTGTTTTGTCTTTGTCCTGCTGTCTCAATTCGTGTTGGATATGAATTGCCGTGATTGTCGCTTCTCCTGAGAAGCGGCTATAAATTTGGTAAAACTTCCTGTTGGATCGCCAAGTTTCGGGTTAACTTGTAAATGGTGCTATGCTAGTATGACGCTCGTGTATCCGTTTGCAATCGTCATGCTGAAAAACGTCTCAACGACACACGATTCAAAACATATACCAAAAACCGATCCGCGATTCCGACATGGTACTTAATTGCAATTATGGCAATTTATTCATGTTCCTTGCAAAAAGATGTAATTCTCCCGATGCATTAATGTTTTAAATCAGTCCTAACGGTTTACTCACAAGTAGTGCTAAAAAGAGATGCAGTGCATTTGTGACCATGAGCCTGGCCTTGATGATCAAAGAGACAGGATAATCTGCTTTTTAATTATTTTTTTTTTGACATTTCACATAATTTCTGAAATAGTATGAACTCTTACTATTTCTATGTTCATAACATTGAATTGAACAATATTTAATTGAAATATTTCGTATAAACTTTGAAAGAATATACAAAGATTGACTATTAACTTGAAAGTTTGAATTTGAAAAATCACCTTTTGTACTAAGCAATTGAAATTTTATATATTATTTATATCGTACCACTGTAGTTTGCATTATTTGCAAAGCAATCTATGCATCGTAGACTTTATATCAACAAGCGTGAAGCCTTGTCCAGCGCACTTTAACTTGGTTTTGTTTACAGATTCATAAGGTCTCTTTGTGTACAATTTGCAGATGGTTTTTATAAACCCGAGCAACTGTTTAAATTTTGAACGGTTTTTTCTGCACTACTCTCTGTTCTGCTATAGACAATGTTTTATAAAAAGATAAAAAAAGCGTTTGATTTTGGAATTCCCCTGTCCTCATTTTTGCTAAGGCATTCGCTTGCCGGTGTTATATATAACTAAATGATACCGTAAGGGTAAATTCAACATGTTAAATAATAAGATTCTTTCCTTTTGCGCTAATTTGACACATATATTGCTTTGAAATAAACAGCTGCACCAAGTCGCATGATACGCCCGTCGTCACCCCTTCAAAACTTTAAGTGATTTAGGTTAAGGGGTTCCCAATTCAGAAGCACATATAACTGCCTAATTAAGCTTTGTATCTCTTTAAGAAATCAATGTACAAATTTTGAAGTGAGCTGATCAAAGTACTTATCAGTTAGAGTGAGACATGTAAAAAATTGCCTTAGATTTGACAAATTAAATTCCTAAAACTCTTGCAAGAAAAATCAAAATTGCACAAAAAAGTATACAGATTGTGAGGCCATCATACCTTAAACCTCTACAAAGTTTGAAGTGAATTGGCCAAAGGGTTGTAAAGTAAGAGCGTGACATGTAAAAAATTGCCTTGAAATTGACGAATAAAGTCCCATAACTCTTGCAATGAAAAATTTAAATTGCACTAAAAAGTATACAGATCGTGAAGCTATCATACCCAATACCTCTACAAAGTTTGAAGTGAATTAGCCAAATGGTTGTCAAGTTAGAGCGCGACATGTAAACTAGAGGCTCAGAAGGCTGAGCCTGTATCGCTCACCTTGCTTACTGGTTTCAGTAGGTTTTTATATCTGGGGAACTGTAATTGGCAGTAATCTAAGTAAAGGACCTTCCATACATCATTGCTGAAAAAGTTTGTTTAATCTGCTTCAGTTATTTTAAAAGAGATAGTCAAAATGTGTATTTTCCAAAAGGGTACAATGTTAAACTATTTTCGACGCTGACAGCCATGTTTTTTTTTTTTGCAGATCGGAAAAAATTTGGGCAATTTTAGTGATGTACCTTCAAAGCATTATTTCTGTAAAGTTTGGGTCAGTTCTCCTCAGTAGTTTCAGAGGAGATAGTTAAAATGTGCTTTTCCCATAGGGTCCAATGTTGAATTATGTTCGGCCCTTACAGCCATGTTTTTTGGTCGATCTGAAAAATTTAAGCAATTTTAGTAAAGGACCTTACAAACATTATTCCTGCACAGTTTGGTTCAAATTGGTCCAGTGGTTTCAGAGGAGATAGTTAAAATGTGCTTTTCCAATAGGGTCCAATGTTAAACTATGTTCCCAGCTGGCGGCCATGTTTTTTGGCAGATCAAAAAATGTCAGTATTCTGTTTAAAGGACATTCCGTACATCATTCCTGTAAAGTTTCATTTAATTTGCTCAAGTAGTTACAGAACAGATAGTCAAAATGTGTGTTTTCCCATAGAGTCCAATGTTAAAATATGTTCAACCATGGCGGTCATGTTTTTAGGCCGATCTGAAAAATTTAAGCAATCTTAGTAATGTACCTTACAAATATTATTCCTGTAAAATTTGGTGCAAATTGGTCCAGTGGTTTCAGAGGAGATAGATAAAATGTGCTTTTCCCATAAGGTCCAATGTTAAACTATGTTCCCCACTGGAAGCCATGTTTTTTGGCGGATCAAAAAAATTTCAGCATACTACACGAAGGACCTACCATACATCGTTCCTTAAAAGTTTGGTTCAAATTGGTCCAGTGGTTTTAGAGGAGATAGTTAGCACGTGTGTTTTCCCATAGGGTCCAATGTTAAACTATGTTTGGCCCTGGCAGCCATGTTTTTGGTCGATCTGAAAAATTTAAGCAATCTTAGTAAAGGACCTTACAACCATTATTCCTGTAAAGTTTGGTTCAAATTGGTCCTGTGGTTTCAGAGGAGATAGTTAAAATGCATGTTTTCCCATTTGGCCCAATGTTAAACTATGTTTGGCCTTGCGGCCATGTTTTTGACCGAACTGAAAAATTCAAGCAATCTTAGTAAAGGACCTTACAAACAATATTCCAGTAAAGTTTGGTTCAAATTGGTCCAGTGGTTTCAAGGGAAATACTAGTAGTTAAAATATGAAAAGTTTACGGACAGACGGACGACAGACGGACGACGGACACCAAGTGATGGCAAAAGCTCACATGGCTTTTTAGGCCTGGTGAGCTAAAAATTGCCTTTAAATTGACGAATAAAGTCCAATAACTCTTGCGAAAAAAAATCGAATTTCACGAAAAAGTATACAGATTGTTACGCCATCATACCCAATACCTCGACAAAGTTTGAAGTGAACTAGCCAAAGGGTTGTCAAGTTAGAGCGCGACATGTAAAAACATTGCTTTAAAATTGACGAATAAAGTCCTATAACTTTTGCAAGAAAAATCGAAATTTCATGAAAAAGCATGCGGATCGTGAGGCCATCATACCAAATACCTCTACAAAGTTTGAAGTGAATCAGCTAAATGGTTGTCAAGTTAGAGCGCGACATGTGAAACTGACGGACGGACGGACAATCGGGCATCGGTTTACCATAATACGTCCGTCATTAGACGGGCGTATAAAAACTAGTCAACACCGTTTGAATGCGGAATATTCAGTTGCATTATTTGACGAATAAACAAAAAAAACGCCACACGTAAATTAGAATCGGACCTTAGAAGAATAGAAATATTTACCAAGTGTAACTACTAGAGGCATAGTAATCATGGCAGGGGGAATAACCATGACCGTTAACGAAGCAAGTGAGGTTATAAAGATGTTGAAATTACAATTCAACAACATGTTTTTTCGTTTCTTCCATGCTTCTTCATTGTCGGATATTTTACGACAGGATATGGAGTAAATGAACATTAGACCATAACACTTATGTTAAGTCCAAGTGCAATAATTTTAAATAGCTGTATGGCCATTTCGGAAATTAATTCCTCATCAGCAGCACTAGAACCCAAACATAGGAAATCCATAATTTCAAAACATGTTTCAAATGCATAAAACCAAAAGAAATCCGAATAATCAGTAATATCAAATATAGCTAAGGACAAAACTACGATGAAGGAAGTTAGAACTTAAGTTTTAGAATTTACATGAATTTAGATAACAGTAATTGAACAAAGTGTACACATAGATATTATCTCATGTACAAGTACACAATATCCAAGAAAAATAAAGATGATACATCTCTAACACTAGGAATTGTTAAACCAACTCCACACTGCATTAAAAGACAAACTTTACGGATATGGAGTAAATGAACATGAGACCATAACACATATGTTAAGTCCAACTGCAATAATTTTAATGAGCTGTATGGTCATATGGAGTATATTATTTAGTAAAAATCTTTTTCATTCTTTTCCGTTGTGAGATTTACATCTTGAATGTGGTTACAGTAGCTGTCTGTGGTTCGCCTTGATGCCGATGACCTGAACGGCGGGACGTGGAAGCATCACCAAACCTGCTTAAACCTACACTTTACCATTTTATTTCGGAAATAAACGTCCCATGTCTGGAATATGACGGCTTCCGTAAATTGTTCTGTATTTTGATTGTGTGATCTAGGATTACGTGCTTCCAATGAATTGAACTGGGATCTCCATTTAATGGTTTGTGAATTTTGTTGTCACTTATATTTAGCAGTTAGGGACCGACCATTTAACTTGAAAAGGGGAGGGTATGGTTTTTTTCTGGACAGAACATATCTATTTATTTTTTTAACTAGTATAAACGAAATATTTTTTTTAGAATAAGCATTATTTTTTTTATGGCAGAAAGCCCCCTACTGAATATTTTATTTCATCATTTTTGCAGCCAAAATATTTTTTT
>MJUU01011777.1:147494-160898 GCA_002080025.1 Modiolus philippinarum
TCTTTTTTCTGGCTTTTTGTATAATGTTTGTTTTTTTTCTGTCTTTTATTTATTTTTACGCTTTGGTTTTAATAAACATCACAATGTCAGAGTTTACCTGCCTTGGAGGATGTTCAGGTATCTAGTCACCTGCGTTGTGTAATAGCCGATGTTTTTGTTACATCATTCGGGGTATCCAGTGGGGATCTTTATAGTATAAAATTGTCAACATTTATTTACAAAACATTCTGAATCGAGACGGCATCTCCACCTGTCTGCATATCTATACATATCAAGGACGAAAAAATATGTGTACCAGAGATTGTACACAATAGTACATCTGACCGGCATCTAATTACGATGATCATGTTCATTTTTTATTATTTAGTTTTCATTAAAGTATAATAGATAGGTGCAGCAGCAAATTGTATATTTTCGTGTTTGTTGGAAGTTGAAACATGGAATTTCTATTATTATTTGTTGGTGGTAACTCAATTAACTGAAGAAATTATCAGTCTTTCATGTTTCGAAGATCATTAGTCCAATCCAATGAATGATTGGCAAGCTAATCAGGTAGAGTACGAGAACCGGTGTCCGCGCATTCGGTGTATATCCAACTTTCGGTAAACACAACACATTAACTTTTAATTTTTGAAGAAAAGAGAAAAAAAAAACCAAAAAAAAAACAAAAAAAAAAACGTAATTTACTTCAAAAGGCTAAATACAGGTAATCTGTTCCCTATTCTAGTGTCCGAATCCCCCTTTTAAGTATTTTGAAATTTCAATACAACAGTGTGTTTTATCACATGGTTCGATTTTGTAAAAAAAAATCTTTTTAACATTCCTATACTTGGTTTTCCAGGTCATGCGCGAACGCACCGTCCAACACAATGTTTACACAAAACTGGGTCAAGCTTTGTCAGGACCCCATACTACATAGTACAGACAAATTTTCTAAAGCTTAATTGATTTTTTTCAAAAGTGGTATACGCAAGCATTCAAAGCAAATTTTTGCATATAAATTGTCCCGTTTAAACTTTGTTACTATAATGAATTAGCGGATACACCGGCCGGCTCTGTGCACCAATTTATCTTTTATTTTATTTTTTTTTTTTTTCGTCAGGCAATAGATGTTTGTAAGAAATTTAATGTTTGTTGACCAACCCGCATCCATGAGTAACCAGAAACATAAATAAAGCTTTTTTAGACATTTAGCAGTAAATTGCGCCTAACCAGGTGCTAGGACCGTCTTGGACTTAATATGAGGCATGAGCCAAGTTCAATATTGAAGGCCTCATGGTGACTTGAAGATGGAGAACAACAATAAAAGCGTTGATCCATTGCTTGGTTTACAATGTATTTGTAGAGACTTTGTGTCATATGCATTTACATTCCCCGCCTTTCCTTCATGTCAAATTCTGAATAGTTCTGCAAATGGGAAATAGAAAAGCAAAACATAGTGAAACGTGTATCCCTTAAGGTATTTGGGGTGTCTAAAACTGATCCCCAAACACAAATTTTATTCACCAAATCACTTTCAAATCACCTTAAAATCACATCTTAATCATGTATACACAATTTGTTAAGATGATTTTATCACGATTTATTTATCAAATCTGAGTGAGTCATAACACCAGCATCCAGTGAAAGTGGTTTCATCACGATTTGGTCCAGGTCACAATTTGATAATCATTTAGTTCTGATTTAGTAATGATTTGATATCTTATCCAAAAATGCAAAATGATTTCAACATGATTTGATAAGTGTTGTAACATCCTGATTTGGTAACAATTTGTTGACTTATTCATTACCGAGGGATGATTTTGTTACGATTTTATACTCTAATGATTTACACAGTCATATAAAATCTTTTCCCAGATGCATTTAACACATGTTTTATGCTTTTTTGCAAGCATTTGAATGATTTGATTAAAATGTCGTGTGATCATGTTTGAAAAAGAAAAATTGGCTCCATTTCCTGTTTACTTTTGTCTTGTTTGGATGTAAAAGTATGAAGGACAATGATGATGCATCATATATAAAGTAGGCGCCAGTATTTAAGATATGAATATATGATTTATTTTCCTTGTGAATTCACATAAAATATTCAGTTTGTTTTAAAGGATTATTAAAGGAAAAATAATATGATTTTGATATCATATTTTGAAGTTAAGAAAATATCTTCTAATACTGAAGGAATTTCAATTTTAGTTTATACTACTGGTATTAGTAACAGATTCTGTTGAAAAACAATGATATGAATACAAAGATTTATATTTGTCAATTTTTCTTTTTTGAACGTCGAAATGAATTGAAATTTAAGCTATGTTTTAATTGTTGTAAAGACTCAATACATGTAAATCAAAAGCTAGTACACTCAACTAACTAGGCTACTGACACTGCCTGATAACACAGGAGTCAACAAAAATAGTCAATTTGACAAATGCCTGTACATTTCTCCAATACCCTATTCTTTATATGGTAGTGATTTGATTGTGATTCAGTGACAATTTTATTCAGATTTGTTTCTGATTCTGCTCTGATTTGATTTAGATTTGTTAATGATTTAGTTGTGATTTCATATGGATTCTGTTCATGATTTTGTTCTGATTTCATAGTGATTTGAATGTGATTTCATTGTGATAAAATTTTCCATGCAAATGAGCTATCAAATCGTTTCGACTAAATGCCTTCCAAATCATGATTTCAAAATGATTTAGTAACATGATTTTATACACTGTTTTTTTCGTTTGGGGGGCATCTATTTTGTGCAGCTAAGCAAAAATTGAATGTTGTTTTAAATGATTTTGTTATGTTTTAAACACAATAATTCGAATATCAATGAACAATAAGTATCAATTTTGTTTGAATAATATTGCATATTTGCTAAAAATAAAAAAATATATATCTAAGGGAGATAATTCCTTACTGTGAAACTCTGGAATTGTCAAAATTTTCTCATTCCGTTGATAAAAAAGGTAGCTGATCCCTCTTCTTTATGGAATTCCAAATGCATTTTATCAAAACATGTCTATTATAATTTTTGCTAAATTCTATTTTTTTTTAATTTGGAGACCAAAATTACTTTATTTGAGTTATCTCGCCTTTCTTGAAAAACTAACAAATTCTTCATGTTATATTATAAAACTTTTTTCAAAATGTCCATGACATATCTTTATTAAGTTTTTTAATTCAAGTCCTACATGAAATCAATCAATATACAAGGTCTGGAAAAAATCTTGTCTCCTTATAGGAAAAAATGTGTCATTGGATTGTGGTATCTATAGGGATATTTCTCATATAAGTCTATTGTAAGTATAGGCTTATTCGCCGTGACGTCACAACCTCGATATCCTTTTGGCTGGCAAGAAATCGTAATCATTAATTAGGGTCATAAAAATGTCATTTTCAATAACTTGTATGGTTTTGTTTTTAAAGGTAATTTGATAATTTCTTTTGATTTGAATTGAAGAAATTTCACAGTTTAACAGGATATAAAAAATTTCTATATTTGATTATTTCTATTTGATCTAATTGACGTATTTGTAAAGTATTCAAATTTTTGACAATACACATTCAAATTATTCAGAGAATATTTAGAAAAAGTAAATCGGTAGAAAGTATACGAAAATCTCGAGGTTTATTATGCATTTTACAGATCCAAAATCGGACTAGTATGTAAAAAGTTATAAAAAAAAAATTCTGTCCTATTGCAATACAATGCAATTTATTCCTGAAATACAATTTGCCAACCAAAAATTTAATTTTGTGACGTCACTGGTTGGATTCGCGAACAAGCCTATAGTGCAAAAAGCTAAATTTAGCCGATCTTTTGAACACTGTATCTTTTTTTAGACCTCCGTGACCCCCCCTTTTTTTGGCATATATTGCTCAAAATTTCATTGTACAAATTCTAAAAAAAATATTCTATGTCAGAAACCAAGACATCTGAACCACCTTAAAATTAGAAGTTTTCACCAAGTATTTTAGGATTGACATTACAGAATTTGTATTTACAACGTTCATATTTCCTTAAAAAACAAGATTTTTCAGTTCTATTTAATAATTTGTTATGTTAAATAAAAATGTCCTCAAATACCGAAATTGCATAAAAAACATTTAATTTAGTTATGCTGTTCACGTGTTTTAAGGAGTAACCTTAGAATAAAATAATATGGAAACACATAATCCAAAAGTAGTACAAAAAGAAGTGTCCATCACCAAAAGTATTGAAACAGGAGGACAAATCCAGTACCAAGGACATCCAAAGAGTGCCACACACGGAATGAAGCCTCGTTATTTTTAAGGGGTTAGAATGTTGATAAACAGTAAATATAAATTTCAATTAAAGCAAGGTAAATTTTTCATGTCAGACAAGTCTGACTATTGGGCCAAATAATGCCAAATGATAAGTCAGAGTAACTCCTTTTATATTATTGCTTGGAGTAATTTTCTGTGACTCTCTTTATAACATTTATAATAACCAGAGTATTATGTCATCATTAGAAGTCGGATAAAGCAGAATTCAAGCTTCGACAAACCCAAATGTGTTCGTCTGTCTTTTCAATTAGTCGCAATCACATTAGAGGCCTGTACTCTATTTAGACGACTAGGTTGCACTAAGACTAAAAAGTTTCAAATGATTCGTTGGTGTATGTAACAGTTCATTATTTGCTGAGTTCATCTAATCGGAAAATGTAGACGATGAAATAAACAGACTTTTTGAAAGCAATATAATAGAAAAATGTTAAGAAAAAAGTCTTTCCATTGCGATGTATCAAAATGATTCACATCTTCTTACCATTTCAAATCTTTTTTATAATAAGATTCATTTTGCTGCATATTTGAAAAGAATAATTTCGCACTTTTTGATACTACGAATAGTACTGTTTTTTATACAGAGTCCAGTAGCCACAATGTTGTGAGCTATACCTATGACACTCGGCGCAGCATATATACAGCGAACCGTTATTTTATACTTTAAACATAATCATCGCTGCAAACACTGATGAAGCATACCGAGACAAGCAAAGATGTTTCAAGCCGATAACTGTTCATTTAAAACAGACCCGCAGCTGCCATTTTGAACCCTATCTCATTCATACAGTGCTCTTAACAGAAGTTTACCAATTTTTATAATTAATTCTAAACGAGTCAGTCCAAAATGTATAGTAAAAATATCTAATTGGATTAAGTGGAACATTAATTTTCTTAAACATCGATTTGATAAATTATGATTACTAGCAAGGATTCTAAAAGGTCAATGATGAACAAGATCTATCAAACATTACATTGTGGATTGTTCTATAATTATTCAAGAAAATATATATTCTGCAGCAGAATTAATACTTTTTCTTTGAAAACATATGCGATCCTTTAGCTGATTTTGACCTTTTTTCAGATCCTATTGAATATTTGTTGCAAATTTGTATTTGCCTTCAGATATCTTTTGGCTATTTGTCTACATTGTATTTGGTGTGCCATTGTCTGCAAAAAAAATAAATTTACAGATTTAGGTATTTAATGAACAATAAACAATTTTACATAAATAGAAATATTTAACACTTCTCTCCGATATTTTTCTACATTTCAATTTTAATTTTACACTTAAATGACTATAGCAGTTCTACGCAATTGCAATATCTCAAAATTGGTCTTTATATTCATGTATTTTGGCAATGCCCATTTGTAGCCTTTAAGGAAGAGTGACTTGAATACACGAGTTAGCATCAGGACAACCAAATATGTTAATGATTTAAAAAAATCGTAACTATTCTATCTCAGTAGCGAACATGCACCTAAAATGTCAGATATTTACATTTTTTTTTATGAATAAGATAGACTTGTTGAGAGCACTAATGAAGGTCAAATAAAAATCCTGTGTATATGAAAGGTTTTCTTTACTTAATTAATATCAATATTATAAGCACGTTTTCTTGATACAAATGAAGCCAAATTAAGGGAACCTACATATCCAAACTGCAAGCATTTTTGCTTATAGTGTTAAAATTACACTTAATTAAGGCGCTTTGGTGGGATTTTGTTATTGTCATACGTTTGTAATGTTTAATGTCATAGTTATATGTTTGTAATAATTTTATACGTTTGTTCGTGTATTTGTTTCCTACTAAATGATTCTTATTAGGAAAAAGAAACTGCAAGCTGCGTTTTACACTGACTGAAATGCAATAAATGTCATCTATGTAAGCACTGAATTCACTGAACATAATAAATATATACTGTATACTGCTTAAACAGATTTAAAATTAGGTAACACAATCCACTCAATAATAAGCCCCTACCTCAATGTGAGAACTACATTCTTCAATCTGTGCTGCTGTATCATCTATGGTCATAGCGCCAGACTTGCACACTAGAGCCGTTTTAACTTTACAAAAATATATCAGAGTGTTTGAAATTAATTGCAGCCATAAACAACATTTATTCAACGTCGTACTTTTACTTGTGGTGAATCATTTATATTATACCTACATTTCTGGTGCGTATACCATACACCAGTTAATGATTTGGGTTTACAATAGAGTTTTTGTTTACTACAGAAATATAGTATTATGTTAAGTTGTTGGGTCTTTGACGTTTCTATTGTCCCTATAAATGCTGTCTGTTAATCGTCATGTTTTGAACCTTTTGTGGTGGTATCCAGTTGCCAATATATCAATGTAGCATTTACATGCTAAAACTTTTATATTTGTTATATATATAAAAAAAAATTAAAAGGGGCTCTGGGTGGCAAAGTGTCTAAGGTAGTTACATTACCTGTACAACCACTGTAGCACTGTGAGTTCTCGTTCTGCTTTGTAAACCACAAAAAAAGTGCACTCGGATTGCAAAGCACGTTAAAGGTTATGGGTATATTAATTACCTTTCCAAGGTCGATAGTTCTCTCTTGGCGTATTTCTGCTTTCTCCTACAGCAAATCCGACCGCAACGGTATAGGTGAAACTCTGTTGAAAGTGACAGTAAACTCAACGCAAATAAACAAATTCAAATTCAAATTTTATTATCCTAAACTATATATAGTTTGTGATGAACAAACATAAATGACAGAAAAACAATATAATCATCAATTTTTTTCAACGAAATATACATTAAGACTACCTGTCCTCGGTTCTAATGACCCTTTTTTATCCATGTAATTGTCAAAAACTTGATAGATTCATAGAAGCTTTTCAAACTTTTACCTTGGTACTGTTTGAGGGTTAGAGAAGAAACATGTTTCGTTGATTTTAATTAGTTTTGTCTACGGGTTAGAAAATGACATAAACTAATCAGCCACCAAACTGATCTTTCAATACTATATACTAGCTTGCTGTGTGACGGATGCCATGCGTGGAAGAGATCATGCTTACCCTTCCGGAGCACCTGATGATACTTCCGTTTTTATAGGTGTTCACACTGCTAGTACTTTCGTTTAAGGCTTTCTTGTTCATTTTTGTTTATTTGTTTTGTCTTTGTCATACTGTCTCAATCCGTGTTGCTGTGAATTACCGTGATTTTGGATTTAAGATTTTAGAATTTCCCCTTTCCTCGTCCTTGCTTCGGTATTCGTTTGCCGGTGTACTTTTCAAGAAGGAACCTAATTTATTTACTTGTGTAAATGTTGATGGATTTAAAATAAAATTTATTTTATCTTCATCTGATAGTTGCATAAAATTTATGTTTCGGGAACATTGAAATTGGAAATATGACAGTTTTAGACAATAATTGGTCACACAATGTAAAATGAAGTGTTGTTCATCTTTTCGTACTTTACATTTGTGGCACAGCCTTTAATTTCTGAGTATTTTGAAATGCTTCCCCTTTTCTATGAGTGAAGTATGATCACTTATTCTGAGTTAAGTTATGAGTTTTCTGAATTCAAAATTATTTATCTTTAAATAATCTTCAGAAGAAAATCTATTTTTAGTGATTTATATAGATTCAATTTACTTTTACCATAAATATTTTGGAATTGTGTTTCTATAATAGAATAAAGATATTTTATTTTTGATTTTATATATTTCTTAATAGAATTTATTTGTTTTTAGTCGGCACAATTTTTAAGTTTATGAAAGTCCTCATCAACTTCAGATAATATTTCTTTAAAACAAGTACACGAAAAATATATCCCACTTGAATCTAAGTTTTTGGATATATTAAGCTTCTTTTACAAGTGAATTATTGTATTTGCGTATTATCTAGTTTAATCAAGATGAGGTTGAATTTTAACCGAAAACTCAGTCGGAATTCTTCCTAGTTCTGATCTAACAACAAGGTTTGAGGAATTTTTCTTTGTTCCAAGTATATATTTGCAAAATGACAGATCGCTATTGGTTTACCTACAGGGTCAAAAAGATTAATTCCAGTAACTTCGGTATTTAGTCATACCAACATTTATTGGCAGATTATTAAGAGAATTAGTTAATGATTTCATGGCAAATAAATCTTTTTTTTTCTTTTTTTTTTGCTTTTTTGCAAGATTTGTAGTACTGTGTAAAATTTCCATTTTTTAAAATTGTTCTGTCCAAATATTTATATTCAGTTATATTTTTCTTATTAAAATTATATTTTCAATCTTATTATCTTTTTTATCTTATTAAAATTATATTTTCAATCTCTTCATTTCTATATTTTACAAAAGTAGAGTAGTGTTGTAAGTGAAAACCGAACCGTCAATCAAAAGAACGAACAATCCATGGACAATGGCAACATCGGACACACTAAGAAACAAGGACACCACTTTAGTACGGGACAAAAAAGAAAAACGAAGACACACATGCAGATGAACAACACGGACCCAATAAAACCATGGGTGGATTTTGCATACATTGTTTCACTAAAACGAAGGGGAAAGAGCACAAGACTGCTATATTTGCATATATTTTGCTAATAAGATTAGGGGTAAAATAGTTTGAAAAACTATATTTAGAAAAGGGAGATAATCGGAAGAAAAATTTTTACAAAGATATCACCACGGAAATTTGAATTTTACAAACTATTCTGAATACGAAGTCGATGATCCCCATTTTTCTTTATTTTTTCTGAAAGTATGTCAAAAGAGCTTACTTATGAACAAAATAGAAAGAAATCTATGGATCGGTTTGAAAGAAATAACTAAATACCGAAAACACCAAACTACCTGTTTTTCACCTTATATTCATTAGAAATATTTCATATTATTTTAAAAACAAGCATGGTGGCGCCTTTTTTTATTTTTTCATTTCAATGCAAACATCATAAAGAATTTTTTTTTTGAAAGTGAAAAAAATCTATGGACAAAAATTTGAATTACCCATCTAATTTAAGTCCCCTATCATTGACCCGGACAAGTTTGTAGCATGAATCTTGAATTTTTAAGTTTCTTCTCTTTAAAACTGCGAACAAGACGGAGTTCTAAAAATAAATGACACGTAATTGTGAATATTTTTCCAACAGATAGATGAAAATTCATATATTGCGTTTATCCTATCTTACTTGTCTAGAATATCCCTTTTTATTTTGGGGACAAACAATATTTCCTTACGTTGTAGGTATACGGCAAAAGGCTGTGAGGATTTATAATTTATATTAAATTTGTATCCTTTGACTTTGTTAACCATTATTAATGGAAGGATATGGAGTAAATGCACATGATACAAAGTCTAAACAAACACATGGTAGAACCAAAACAATAGAACAACACTTTTATTGTTGTTCTTCATCTTGAACCTTTACTCATATCTCATAGTAAGTTAAAGACGGCCTCTAGCACCGGTTTGAGCGGTAGTCATTGCTAAAAATATAATTATCTGGCAACGTGCTATTAAAATCAAACAAAATGACCGTTTAACAGGCAAATCTTCATGTTCCATGATAATTCCAATGTTACATTACAAACATAGAACTACCCTCGTGTTTAATTTCTCTTGTTCTCACTAATTTTATTATGTATCTGAATAGATTCAGATTAGGATACGTAGGATATCATTAAAATCAAAATATCATGAAGTTAACACAGGATCATGAAATTAACACAGGATTTCTGAAAGTGATTATTTAATTACATCTGGGATGAATAACCATAAATCCACACAAATCACTCTGAAATTTATTTAAAATAAATTGCTTTGCTATAATTAGACTTATTTACGAAATGTATCAAATAAGCTGCTGAGAGTTATAAAATACCTCCAACAGATTACTCTGAAGATGAATCAAAATTATACTACAATCTGCAAGTATATTAGATAAGGCAATACCTGATATATTAGTTTGACATAGAAACGTTTGATGTTGTTTGCGTATTTCTATACAGGGAATTCGACTTGTAAAACGGTTCGAGATTTATAAAATTTATCAGGTAAAATTGCAGATGTTTGAAATTTCAAGCACCCGACGTTGTAACTTCAGTTTATAAGGTTTACGTATATTGGAGGTCATCGTTACATCTTATACTCCTAACATCTGTTCCAAATACGAATAAACTCGGACGATGAAGACTTTAAGACATCTTCACATAAAGACAATGATCAACACAAATAAAGATTTCTTCGAATTTCTTGTATGAACTATCAATTAAATGGCCATAACTCATTAACTTACAAAAGGCACTAACAGATATTCACGAGTGGAACATTTATAAAACAAATGCGTTGCATTTAATAACTAACTGCATAAAACTGTAGGTACTAATGTTTACTGAAGGTACTTTGACTAAATGTATTTTCTTTTCAATTATATCTCCTCTATTGAACTCTATAGTTTGACTGCGAATACGAATACAGGCAATAACGTGCAAAATATGAAAGCAATGTTAAAAGCAAAATGATACAGTAATTTGTACAATTCAAATTTCAACACTGGTCAGTTCTTATCAACACAAAATAGTGTCGAGAAGGATTGAGTCAACCCTGATCAGTCAATCTGAACGCTGCCTGTGTTGTAAAGGACTGTATGGTATTGTGAAAATCTTTTCGAGTCAACTCTTATCAGTCCATCTCATCGCGCCCTGTGTTGTAAAGGACTGCCTTGGGTTGTGAAAAACTTGCCAAGTCAAATCTGATCAGCGCATCTCAACGTTGTCAATGTTGTAAATGACTGTCTGGTATTGTGAAAAACTTCCCGATTCCATCTCAACGTTCCCTGAGTTGTAAAGGACTGTCTTGGGTTGTAATAAAACTTCCCGAGTCAACTGTGATCAGTCAACCTCCACGCTGCCTGCCTGCGTTGTATAGGACTGTCTGGTAATGTGGAAAACTTCCTGAGTCAACTGTGATCAGTCCACTTCCACGCTGCCTGTGTTGTAAAGGTCTGTCCGGTGTTGTAAAAAAGGCTTCCTGAGTCAACTCTGATCAGTCCACCTCTACGCTGCCTGTGTTGTAAAGGACTGTCTGGTATTGTTAAAAACTTCCTGAGTCAACTGTGATCAGTCCACCACCAAGCTGCTTGTATTGTAAAGGACTGCCTTGGGTTGTGAAAAACTTCCAGTGTTGTATCGACGCTGCTCTGTCCATTGCAACGTTACCGGTGTTGTAAACAACGCCATTAGAATACCGAAGGAAGAAATGAATTGATGATTACAAAAATCAAAGTACATAGACATGGAAAAAACGAGACCACAGAAAAACAAAGAATAGACAAAAAACGTGACACGATCACAAGGTACGGACAAAGACGACAACCAGAACTAAGGCACTCATAGTGTGAACTCCCATGTAAAAGACTGTATGATGTTGAGAAAGGCTCCAATATTGAATCAATGCTGATTTGCCTTCCTCAGCGCTACCCGTGTTGGGAATCAATGTCCAGTGTTTCGCGAACGCTAATCTGTAATTTTCAACTCCACATTTGTTGTATTACGGGACTTCGTAGTATTGAGAAGGACTGTCCAGTATTGAGCGAACGCTAATTGGTCTTTTTCAACGCCACATGTGTTGCATTAAAGGACTTCATAGCGTTGAGAAGGGGTGTCCACTGCTGGCCATTTCCAAAAACAAAATTTCATTAACTTCGATATTTTGGAACTTTGGTACATATTTTTAGTGTTTCGTAATATTTAAGTTGCTTGCTTGTTTTAAACATAAAACATGAAAGGAAAGAACTCTCATGTATGTTTACAAATAAAAAATTGGATACACGAATTTTACAGTAATCTAATTATTTATATGTTTGAAATGACTTTAATGATTAGTATATATCAAGCATAATAGTTGGTGAATTAGATATTGTTTAAAACTAGATTTCGAGTTAATAATTCCCATTAGTTTCAAAATTCAAGTGTTGAAATCATATTAATATGTGTGTTTTTCGCATTATATGCACTTCTTAGGAAAATAAAAAAGAGCATGGTTTCCATAGTAGGTTCACAAATACATTATACCCATTTAAAGTGATTTTCTTGTATATTTCTTATATTTGAAGTGTTTTGAAATGATTATAATGTTTGCAATGTAAAACTTTCAAACATTTTAAATAAAATCATTAATAATTAAGTTCAAATTAATTTTTTGCGCCAGTATACAAAATAAGACTGAAAACTTATTTTGAGTTACCCTTATTTTCAGAATTCAAGTGTGAAAATCATTTTAATGTCACAGTTAAATGTACTTGAGAAAAAACCTGAGAAGAACTAAACTCACTACATTATCATAATGCAAGTATATAGAAATAATAAACGTTTGCTATATCATAATGATAGTATGGCTGAAAACTTAATTTAAAATTACTTATACCCGTAATTTTCATAATTCAGTAGTTTTGGAATGATTTTTTTTTTTTGCCTTTTTTGTTTCTGGTGTTGCCATTGTCCTTGGATTGTTCGCTTTTAGATTGACGGTTCGGTTCTCACTTACTTTATCAATGGCAATTTTACACTTTCATGCATTCAAATATACAGTCGAACTCCTGAAATCCGGCCCCTCTAAAAACCGGATTCCTCTATAAACCGAACGATATGTTTTGGTCCGGAATTTTGACCTATATAAATAAGTAAAAAATTCCTCTGAAAACCAGCCCCCCTGAATTCCGAATTCCGGCCATATAGATCGGTCCCAAACGTATATTTTCTTCTTAGATTGAACTCTGAAAACCGGACGACTTTTTCTGCGGACAATGAAATCGACCAAGTTTATTAAATTTGTCAGAAATCTCTTGCTATCTTGATTGATAAATAACTGTATTTGAACAAATTACCGACAATATTGATTGAAATTTACAATAACGCAGGGAAATATACTGAAATAGTTAAGTCACGGCCTAAACTGACCTTACATATCATATATAACATGCCCGGTATTAGAGTTCGGAATTTGAAGACCGGATTTCGGAACCTCCGATCATAATTTATCTGCTAGTGGATCAATATCTTAAATTCAGAGATGTTGCTAAAAACGTAGGAATATTTCGATCTTGCATAGCTCTGTCCCTAGTTTTTTTGTTTTTTGTTTT
>MJUU01011778.1:0-15154 GCA_002080025.1 Modiolus philippinarum
GGCCAACGGAGAATACAGATTTGCAGTCGACTACAGAAAATTAAATTCCGTGACAAAAACTTTCACACTGCCACTTCCTCATATGTCCGATGTATTGGATACTCTAGGTGAATCTAAATCCCAAGTATTTTCGGTATGCGATATGAGACAAGGATTCTGGAATCTAGAACTAGACGATGTGTCAAAAGAAAAGACAGCCTTTATTTGCCATCGAGGACAATATGAGTTCAACAGACTACCATATGGACTCGCTAATTCTCCAGCAACGTTCAACATGGTGATGAATGAAGTGATAAGAGATCTGAACTGGAAGTGTGCGCTTGTTTATGTAGACGATATCCTGGTATACAGTAAGAATTTCGAAGAACACCAGAAACATTTGGCAGCCCTATTTGAAAAACTAATTGAAGCAAATTTGAAATTAAAACCATCAAAATGTCAATTTGCGTGCAAAGAAGTAAAATATTTAGGCCATATCATATCAAAAAATGGAATTGCAGTGGATTCGGACAAAACAGCAGCTATTCATTCCGCAAAAGCACCGAAGAACTTAAAAGAACTACGTATGTATTTAGGACTCACGAACTATTTTAAGAAATTAATACACAATTATGCCAAAATTGCCACACCTCTACATCAACTTCTAGAAAAGGACAAACCGTTTGAATGGACCAAAGATTGTCAAGAAGCAATGGATACTTTGAAAGAAAGACTGACCACGCCACCAATTCTCGTGTTTCCAGATTTCGACAAGGAATTTATACTACACACGGATGCTAGTGGTACTGCAATTGGATTTTGGCTAGCCCAGTATGACAAGAACAATAGGCTACAAGTTATTGCGTATGGTGGCCGCATGTTAAGAAAACCAGAACAAAAATGGGACGTTAAGGACCGGGAATGTTTGGCGCTAGTAGTTGCAATTAAACAGTTTCACGTCTATTTAGCTAACCGGAAATTCCACGTCTATACTGACCACATTGCATTGCAGTATCTCCATCGCATCAAAGAATCAACAGGGCGACTAGCTAGATGGTCAATATTTTTACAAGCATATGAATTTGAAGTCCATTACAAACCAAGGAAAGACAATGTGTGTGCAGACTTTTTATCCAGAATAGAATACCCAGAACCGCGAGGTCATCAACACCCAAGCATATGTATAGCTGAAACTTCAAGTCTAGCTCTCCAGCAGCCCATAACTACTAAAACAACGGACAACCAACATCAAAATACAGTTTCAATCAAGCAAAATACTCAATTCGAAACAGAAAACACCGGCATCTCAGCAATTCAAGAAGTCATAAATGCCGAAACAAAATACCAGAAACTGGATCCACTCAGTCATATATTGCAAACAACCACCATTACCACAGAGAAAGTTAAAACAGCACAGAGAGAGGATGACGATATTAGACAACTTTGCAACTACATAGAAAATGATATTTTACCAGAAGATAGGAAGACTGCAGATCTTGTCATTCGAGAATCCAATCACTATGTTATATCAGATGGCATTCTATATCACCACTACTATCCAAGAGGAAAGGGGCATATGTCCGACAGGGTTATCAAACAACTTGTTGTTCCCAAGTCGTTACGAAATGATGTACTACTGTCATACCATGATGCGATTATTGCAGCTCATCCGGGTTTCGAAAGGACATACAGCAACATTAGACTGAAATTCTTCTGGAAAAGAATGTACACAGATATCGAACAGTACGCTAAAACATGCATTGAATGCCAACAAAGCAAGACCAATCCACATGCCAAGAAAGCACCACTTCAACCACTTCCGGCTAAAGGTGTATTCGAACGTTTGCAGATGGATATTCTATGTAATCCCCCAAAGTCTGAAGAAGAATACAACCAAATATTACTGGTCGTATGCCCATTTTCAAAATGGTGTGAAGCTTTTCCCATGAAAACGGGAGGTGCACCAGAAATAGCCAACATCTTATTCAATGAAATAATTTGTAGATATGGTCCTTGCAGAGAGATCTTAACAGACAGAGGCCAATGTTTTATGAGCAATTTGATCAAAGAAATATGTAAACTTTTCCAAATAACAAAACTCAACACTTCGTCCTATCACCCGCAATGTAATGCAGCAACAGAAAGAATGAACCGTACTATCGCTTCTTCTCTGCAAGCTTACTGCGATGGTAACCAGAGGACATGGCCAGCGTATCTACAGAGCATTATGATGGCATACCGAAATACCGTAGCAACAGAATCCACTCAATACAGTCCGTATTTCCTTGTTTTTGGACGAGAACCTCGTAACCCAATTGATATAGCTCTAATTCCAGAATCAACTACAAAGTTAGGAAAAGATGCCGAGTCAACATTTAACCACTTAGTGGACAAGCTCACCATCGCTAGAAATATAGCCAAGTCAAATAGACAAATACAAAACTCAACACGACAAGAGTGTAGATGAACCTAAATTCAAAGTAGCAGACAAAGTATGGCTGTATTGTACACGTACTCCGGTTGGCCTATCATCTAAATTACAAAGAAAGTGGACAGGACCGTACTACATCGTAGAATACATAGGCGATTACACTTACAAGTTACGCCGTTCTGAAGATCATAAAGAATTGAAGGCACCCGTCCATGCAAACAGGTTGAAGATGTTTCATGACCCGATAAATCGCCCAACCAATCCACTAGAGAACGTCAATGATGATGATATTGAACCAACAGACAATGACATGGAAATGCCTGAAATTCTCGACAGAGTCAATAAAACTATTCTAAAACGCGAAAATGATAAAACAAATAATAAAAACGAACCTAAAATTTCCAAAAACCAAAATAAAAACCATACTCAAAATGGAAATAAAAACGACAATAAAACTTTAACACCTCAAAATAAAACCAAGCAAGTAAAACACGACGAAGACAAAAACTATGAAGTTGAACAAATTCTTAAATATAGGACTAGAAAAAATAAAAAGGAGTATTTCATAAAATGGAAAGGTTACGATAAATCAGAAAATTCGTGGGAACCTTCCGCAATATACCCAATGATCTTATACGACAATTTTATGCAAACAAACATATAAAGAGAAGGACGCGGCGCCGTTAGGCCCAATTAAGTCATTGTAAATATAGCCTGGCCAAGCATATTTATAGTGTATAGTCTCGCCGAGTCTGATCAACTTAGCGAGACACTTGTACTTCTCTTCTCTTTATATGATGTATAATATTTTCGTATACAAAAATTCACCACACCATATTAAAGCCTGTTAACAGCACTAACAGCATACATTTGAATACAATTACAGTATCTCACTAGCTATCACAACGGTTCAACGTCACGAAGAATGAAAGTTTTTATGCCAAATAAAATCAATAAACTGTCGTATAGGCCCTCTGCAGAACTATATTAGCTGATATTTATTTTATACTTTTAAGTTATTCGTGCACCCTCACCAAATCTAGACACAAGCAATATAGACACTTCATAATATTAAAGCGAATTTTAAAAAAACGAAATACATATATGTCATGATTCAAATGTCGTATTTTTGGACCCAGTGTTTAGGCACAAGTTTCGGGTCGTAACTTGGACTAGAGGATTGACATTTTATGTATTATATATATTTTTTTCACTCTATTAACTGCTATTTTACTATTTTGTGTGTCAAATGTAAGGTTAAACAATGGTTTTAGCTATTCGTTTTGTCAGAAGTAATATTTGTTTTAAATGAAATGAATAAATTGTGGACTCATCACCCATAATTTATCAATTTTTAGATTATCTTGATAAAGAGGGTGATGCCTCGTTATTGAAGATAAGTAAAATATATATTTTTTCACTTACAAAAAAAAAGCCTTTTGCTTTTTGTAAAACCATTGTTGAGCCAAATTCGTTTTCTTATAAAAATATTTTTTGCAAATTTACGGCCATAGGGGCCAAATAAATAAATTAGATGTTACATCAAAATCGCATTTCTTTTCTACAAAACATTGTTTTACCCTTTCTGTTTTTCAAGTTTTATTTTCGTAATAAATTCGCAATAAATGAGAGACATTTTACAAGTATGTTTCAATATTTTGTCCCAAGATTTCAATAACAGTAGAAGTTGTATATTTCAGTATGTCCATAAACAACGTACGACTTTGTCTACACTAAACTTAATCCGTATATTTTTAGTACATAAACTTTATTATACCCCCGCTCCGTAGGAGAGGGGGGTATACTGTTTTACCCTTGTTTTATTGTTGTTTTGTTGTCCATGTACCTACCCTGTGTTTTTGTGACCATTTATATGTAAAACATGCTTATTTTACGGTAAAAAAAAAATAAATAAAAAGTTCAAGAGTCAGCCCTTCAATTCTTGAATATATTTTCATCTCCATTTCTACCCGATTTTATAGAATTTTACGTCCAGAGTTACATTAATTACTTAATGTCCCATTTTATTTTATTCCTTACATGTGGATTTTTTTTTGCAAGTTAGGGTGCGCTTTGTGTAAAGGTTCATATTGCTGTCTGTAGATCACAGTTATGGTAACTACGGTAACAACTACCGATGGTACTTTCCAAATATTCAATCATGTGATCAAGTGCTCGGGACGATCACTTTGGCGGACAACGGGAGAATATAACCGGGAGAAAATGCGTTCCAGAATTGATGGACATTTTGTGTTTAATTTTTAGTTTACAAATAATAAATTGAAATCTTAAGAAGTTTATAGACCAGCGTGATAAATTGAAATCTATTGACACTGTCAAAAACTCCGTTATTAGATAATTGTAATTTTCATTGATCCTTATTGATTTCATAAATTTACTTTTCTTACATTTAATTGAATGACATTGTAAACCTTAATATAATAGTTAATCCCGCAACGTTACATTATATTGTCGGAAAAGGACAAGATAATCCGAAAATCAATCATTTGTATTTCACATGTCAATTTCGGCATTTAAGGCCTTTGAATGGACATTTAACCCGTAAGGGATTATATTGATTATTGTTGAAATTTGTCTTGTTATATTTTATGATTATTCTATGCTTTACTTTTGAAGTGAGAACACGTATTAAATCGTAAAATTTGTACCTCTTGGTTATGATTATTATATCCAGAGACAAACGAATATCGTGAAACAAATAACCCACAAATTTAACGGGTTATATATGCACAAATGCTCTTCTTGGCATATAATCGTAGGAGGAGTTGAAACGAGCAACCATGTACCCTCCATGAAAATGCACCAAATCCTCCTTGCATATCATCAATACATGTGCAATTGATCTGTATAATAAAAAATTATAGACTGTAGGAAAAGTACTTTCCATGGCAAATTCATTAAAAAGAGACTTAGATCAACCATGTGTATTTTCAGGAAAACAAACAAAAACCAAAATCCTTACAACATCCTTAAATATATTAACATAAGACATGGCATTCGAGTTAAAAATTGCAAAAGAAAGGGATACAGGTTTCCGCCTTGTCGGACACCCGTAGAGCACCTAGAAAGTAAGAATTTACGCAATACTCTGTGACACAGGACTTTATTTTCCCATCACATGTTTTATCACATGATGCCTTTTAATACGAGACTTTCGAGATAGGAACTCTCGTGTAATTGAATGCGGATAAATTCGCCTCAGATACCAGACTGGATTCTTGACCTATTGAAATAAATATACATCACATAAAAAAAATGAAATTGACGTATATACTTGCTCCAGACCGTACGCGTACGGTCGAACATACGCCTACGGTCCCGTACGTGTATACTGATACGGTCTGGATCGATCCAGACCATTTCGGTATGCTGACAGTATGTGTATCTCAAGAAATTCCTTCAAGTGAATATTTTTTTAAATAAATATATGTAAAACATGTAAAATAAGCATGTAAGGAAAAGTCCACATTAATTTAAACAGATGAACAACATTGGTGGAGGATCCGAATGGGTACGTCATATCCAGCTAAGTGGTGCAGGGTCAGGATAAACTTTTATTTTCTACTTCACCGTATTTCATTCGTTCCATTTACTGCACATATTGTGAACATAATCTAAAGAGACAGAACCAATGTCAAGACATTTTATTTTTTTGCTGGATATGTTCTTTTAACGAAAACGTGTCTTTAAAATATTTGGTTATAGGTTCACATTTTTCTTCGTTCATGCCAAACTGCTAGGGATTTTATTAAGACGAATTTCTTTTCTTTTGCTTACTACCGAAAACTGACAGATGCGCCTTTTCCATGTTTTATAACACTTCGTATTTTCTCCTCTAGCTTTTTTATTTGTTATCAACTAATTTGACGATTTCGTCAGTAAATTATACAAACAAGAATTTGATTTGTCTTCTTAGGACATTTTCAGTATACACTGAAGAAAAAAAGGTCAGGATGAGCCAATATTACATGAACAATGGTTATTAACATCTCTGCTTTTGTGAAATTATAATATACTGTATCATTAAATAAACCCGACCGTACTCGGCCTCTCATTGATACTGTCGATGTCTACTTAAGCCCATGATAATTCTTTACCAAACCCTTTGGGTAATTGTGAGTTAGATTTTTCTTCACCAGCAGACGGTAAACTCCCTGAGCTAGCCGTTAGTTAAATGCCGAACACTCCTTGACCCATTTTCTAAATTAATGTTTGTCTTATGCTTTCCTTTTCAAGATTGTGGTCTGGTTTGAATTAGTAGCCTATTTGTTTTGAGTTTTATTTGTATGATTATTATACTTAAGGAAAACGGGATAGAGAAAGGGGAGGTTTGGGTACCCATATACCGCTAGCTCTTGCTCTTGCTAGTACCGGTACCAAGTCCGGCTATTCAGATTTTCTATCGTTGTCATGTTTGTCTTTTTAATGCTGCGGTCAAGGAAGTGGCAAAACATTAATTGCAATGAAGTCAAGATTAACACCCCAAGCTTACACAATGTGTTAGATTAATCGATGTGAAATGTCTACATTGTAGATATATCAGACGTGAAAACCTGACAAATGTATTCAATGTTGTCTTTGTTCTACGACGAGTCAATAAATGGTAGAGAGCTTGGGGTGTAAATCTTAATTTCGGTAAACTGAAAGTTTTGCCACTTCCTTGACCGCAGCAATATTCACCCCGGTAAACGTGATATTGGTGTTTTCCCTACTTGATAGTGGCGTGTCATTGTAATTTTCGGCCATTGTTTACCATCTCGAACATTTTTGTTCTGTATTCCAAAAAAAGATTTGAGTATAGAAAACTATATTTTCATAGACTTTCGGAAGGATCAAGTATTAATCAACACGTAATTTCCATTTATCTATTGAAACTTGACGTACGTATATATTCTCAGAGAAGATCGCATTTGTCAATTGTGCAATTAAAATATTGGAGACGAATGTGATTTTCTGTTAATTTGTAAAAACGAAAAAAATTTCCTTTAGAAACAAATATTAACAAAATTACTAAAAAGTTCACCCTAATCATAGAACAATCTTTTCTCAATTGACAATACACAATTAGAAACCCCTCTAAAATATCAGTGTTTATTAAAAAAAAACAACTTTATTTCTATGATTAGTGTAGTAGACTGAAATTAAATTTTAATTACTTTATATCTGTATTCAATTTCATAATCTTTTAGGACTATGCACAATGACACAGATTGGCATATCAATGGGGCGGGGAAATATGTAACAATGGGGTGGAAAAATATGTACCAATGAGGCGGATTTTATAATATCTGTCTTCAAAGTGTCTAGAGTATTACGTTATTTCGTGCATGGAACGAATAAACAATAATATTGTTTTTATTGTAACAATTTGGATCCAGACCAAAGATCGTATGGAACTTTTTCACGTCCTCCGACACACCAAGGACCAGCAGGTGCGTCAAACCTTAACAATAGAGCCCACAATATTTCTAGGTTAAAAGTTGTTTAAACCCAAACGTATGGAACGCCACAGCTGTCTTATGATGTAGATATTAGTTTACATGTTGTCACTTTCTTATTACTTGCTGAGGTTTAGTAATTACTTTCTGTCATTACATCTTTACTTTTTGTGATTACATATTTACTTTATGCTATTCCGTAATTACGTTCTGCCATTTTGTCTTTACTTTATGTCATTTTATATTTACCTTTTGTGGTTTTATATTTACTTTATGTCGTTTTATATTTACGTTGTGTGGTTTAGTCTTTATTTTATGTGGTTTGGTCTTTATGTGCAGTGAATTTTTAATTATGTGGTGTCGTTTCCTCTTTACGTTGTGTCGATTATTCTTTACTTTCACTATANGAATCAGTGTTCAGTAATGTTTTTACATCAGTTGTTTAACTATTGTTTTACATTTGGTAAAACTTGTTGAATGTATGGAATAAGATTATAATTAGTTCGATTCCCAAGTCAAGCATGGCAGACGTTAGAGATCCCCTGTATTATAGAGGTATTGCCTTGGCGTCTATGTCTTATAAACTGTACTGTAATATTTTAAATGATACATTAATACAATGGGTAGATGACAACAATTTACTGGCAGATTAACAAACATGGTTTTCATAAAGAACGTAGCACAATAGATCACTTGTCTTCTTTAACTAATATAACTGAAGTGAGGCAAAAGCTGCGCAATGCTACATTTTGTACTTTTATAGATTTCAAAATGGCATATGATACCATAAACAAGGAGCATCTGTGAACTGCACTGAAGGATTTATGTATGACAGGTAAATTTTGTCTTATGTACTTTGTTCGGTGAGAGTGAACGGCCATTAAACTGATTGGTTTGATGTGAATAGTTGTCTAAAACAGGGATATCCTTTATCTCTCATGTTGATTAATTTATATGTTAATGATTTAGTGACGTTTTTGAAATCTTATGACTGTGAAATTGACTAAGATACTGAAAAGTTTGCATTTTATTATATGCAGACGACGTTGTACTTTTAGCTAATTATGAAAATGAAATGCAGATTCTTTTAAACGCACTTTCATTGTGGTGTACTGAAAATTTATGTGTATAAATGCCTCAAAAAGTAAAGTTGTGCATTTCAGGCCACAGTCTTTACCTAGATCAACATTTTCATTTAAGAGAGGTGTAGACTGTATACAGTACTGTTCTGACTACAAATATTATAATGTTACGGCAAAATCTGTAGCATTATCGTCTAATACAGCGTTTAGTTATTGCTAAATACTGTGACAGTACTTTTATACGTGGACACCAATTTTCGTGGTTTTCATAAAAATCACTATTTCGTGGGTACTTAAATTCGTGGATTCGAATTTTCTGCATTAAAACCCTTGGGAAAAATGCATTTCGTCGAACTTAATTTCGTGGTTTTGACGAACCACGAAATCCACGAAAATTGGAACCCCATGAAAAAAAAGTACTTTCACAGTATAAAATTTGAGGTGGTGTATCGCACAACGTCTTTACAAAATTATATGATAGTCATGGTGAGCTCTATCATTGAGTACGGCGCAAGTATTTGGGGAAATCTGAACCATTCCTGTATCAATGCCAAAATAGACCATGTCGGTTTTTTTCTTCGGGTTGGAAAATACACACCTAATAGTGCTGTTTTGGGTGATGTAGGTTGGCATTTGGCAACTTGTTTTTCTTAAGCAGTGGAAAGCGATAATTATATGAGTAAATTGACAGTAACTTCGGTATTTTGTTATTTATGAGTTCAAAGCGACTTAACAGAAAAGTTTTTGTCTGGGCTGACAATATTAGTTGTAAAACATTGGAATTTCAATATAAGAAAAACTTCTGTGAGCTAAATGTTGGTCATTTCGGAAAGATTTTGTGGATACGCGATTGTTTACTTATACAGTTTTATCTAAAATGTTTCCTGTATATGAATCTGAATAGAGTGATAGCTTAAATTGTGACATTTTTGAAATTTCCAAATTTAGAAGGGGTGGTAATAAATCACGCACATTTCGAATGCTTAAAAATATATTTCAGACAGTGAATTATTGTAAAATTCCACTTCCATTTTCTCATATAGCGCTTTCGCAAAATTTCGGTGTGGGGTAGCCCCCCCTCAGGATAGAAACTGGAAGGTGTGAAAACTTAAGAGTAGATGCCAAAACCTGCTATTTAATTCTAAATGAAAGAAAAAATGTTTTCTATTGTAAATAATTTTGATTTGCACATGAATTTATATTGTTTTTATGGTGTGTTCTCTGAACGTCAACTTTCTTAAAATCACATATTGTAACATTGTTGTTTTAGCAATTATCATGGGGTCCTTTAAAGGGGGAATTAGAAAATTATATTAATAAGGTGAAAGATTATAATTACTATGAAAAAGTTAAAAAATATATATATATAAAAAAAATAAAAGAATAAAGAATGACAAAAGAAAGAAATTTAATGAAAAATGTTTAACAAAATCTAGAAACAAATAAATATTTGAAATTGAATATTTCATATTTTTTAAATATGCTTAAGAATATTTGAATTTTTATAATCAAATTTTCATTTAACATAATTTTTGGTATAAAAAGATCCAAATAATACACTGAATCACCAATTCTGAATTAAAAGATTGAACATTTTTTAATATTTAAAAGATGTTATTGAAATATATTTGAATTCTATAAATTATATTTTTTTGAATTTTAGTTAATAATAATTTATGCTACAAAAGGATCTGTATAACAAAATTATACAATGGATAATAAATTATGAAATAAAAGATATGCAGACATTAAATTAAACCTTTGATTTGATTTCCTCCTTCCAAGCTTATGTGAACACATTTCACATTTCTCATTTGTGTGATCTCTCCAAGCCATCTATTAGCATAAATATGTGTCAACCCATGAACTAAATTGACCCTTTGATTTCACCATCCAAGCTTATGTGAACACAGTTCTCATTTGCATGATCTCCCCAAGCCATCTTTTAGTATAAATATTGTGTCAGCACATGAGTTGAGCATATCATTCGGGTGGTGAGTCCCGGATCATAACGTCACGTTTATTTTCACGGGTTGGTAAGACCCAACAGCACAATTAATAAAGTTGATCTCTCTTTACAACCTCTAGTTCTCTTCTATCTTCTATTTGTCATATTTCCCTGTGTTTAATTTGTAATTATGTAAACCAAAACGTTCAAATACAACACTCGTCAGGTTGGTGAGGCCTGATTTTTCACCTCTGTTTTCCGCCATTTTTGATTTGTATATATTTAAGTTTACTTGTTTATTATTTGTATTTGTATTGAATTCTGTATAGGAAAAAAAAAAAAAAAAAAAAAAAAAAAANAAAAAAAAACAATGAGTATTCCTAAAGATCCTAAAGATTTGTTGGAAGAATTCATAGATAATTACTACGAAAGTCAAGTTCTAGGTACCTCTGGCAACACGGACACCGACTCCGATGTTGCAGGTTACGAGTCCGGTGCATCTGCATCAGACGCAAATTATAATACCCCTAGAGATCATAATGATCCTAGTTACTTTGAAACTGTTAAAAAAGTTAAGAAAAGGAAAATGAGTGGTAACCATGGGTATCAGAGCTATAGTCAAGCTCTTAGGGGAGTCACACCCAAAAAGTTGGAGTTTGTTTCTGACAAACCAAAACAGGAAAAATATATATTAATTGTCAATGGTTTGAATTGCAGTCTTGCAAATGAGAATAAAATGAAAATCCAAAGTGAATTGTATCAAATAACAGGAGTGGTCAGAGATATCAGACCAACAAGAAAGGGGGGGATACTGGTCGAATGTGTCGATAAAGCCCAGTACAACAAGTTATTGAGATTAGATACTCTTGGAAGTTACAAAATCAAATGTGAACAACCTAAGAGTATACAAAGTTCACAAGGCTGCATTTATAGAGTCCCGGACCAACTTGAAGACCCCACCATACTGAGTCAGTTATCTTACTATGGTGTGAGTCATTTAAACAGACTCACAAGATATGACATAAATAATAAAAAAAGGGTACCTTCACAAACTGTGAAGCTTACATTTAACACCCCGCAATTGCCACAATATGTCATCCTAGGTTTTAAAAGGTATTATGTTAAACCATACATACCAAAACCCATACAATGTTTTAATTGTCAGGCTTTTGGCCATGTGGCTAAAGACTGCATCAAACAGGAAATATGTTTGAAGTGTGGGGGGAATCATAATGTTAAAGATTGTATGGTAGAAATGGCCAAGTGTGCCAACTGTCATGGTCAACACTTGGCCAACAACAAATCATGTCCAAAAAGGGTTGAAAAACAAAAAGTTTTAAAAAAGATAACAACTGAGAAAATTTCAGTCAGAGAAGCATCAGTTGAGGTGAAGAAAGACTTAAAAAAAATTGAGACAAAGGCTAACCCCAAGCCAAAACCTCAGAAAGTAAATCAAAACCCCCGTCCCCGCCCCAGAAAAAGTAACAATGTTACCAAACAAGACAATATTTCGTACGAAGAGTTTTTTGTATTCCTTACAACTGTTGTAATGAAATTAAAAGAAAAACCTGAAAATTTCAGTACTGGTGATCAAATGATCAACTATTTATGTCGTTTGTCAAAACATATATTTGCTGTCGAATTAGATTTTACAGACAGTTCAGATATGTTGAAAGAAGCATATAATATACCAACAGTATTTTAAACATGTGTAAAGTCATTAGCTTACTTATAAATCTGTGCCTTTATTACTGTATTGTTACACTTACATATACTATAATGGGTGATAGTTTTAATATTTTACATTGGAATTGTCGAAGAGTTGGCATAAATGGGCCTGAATTATTGTGGCATATGAGCCAATCTCAAACTTTGCCTGATATACTCTGTTTCCAAGAAACGTGGTGTCAAAATGAAAATGACAATCTTGATATTAATGGANATGAAAATATATTGTTTTTAACTAGGAAAAGTGAGAAAATTAAAACGATGTTATCAAAAATATAATAATTATTGGTCAATTTTAAAAACACAGAATTTAAAGAAAGATAACTCCAAAGCCAACTCTACTACCCAGGAACAGATATGGCACTTATGTGGATTGGATCATTTTTAAAACTGAAATATTGCATCTCTTTATACCCCTTTTTCATAAATCGGGAAAGTAACAACCGAAATTCTGAAGCAAATGAAAGAAACAGACAATATTTTCTAAAATCTCGTTTGGTGGGTGGGGCCTATCAGCAGCCTCTTCGTCTGCTACATGTCGGCACAAGACCCAATCTTAACAGCTAACTATTATCGAGCATTAGACATGAAAATGTATCTATTTTTATCGTTATTAACCGTGCTAACGTAAGAATACGATGCTGGTCAATTATTTTCAATCTAAATGTTCCGGGTCCCGACCTCATAACGTAAAGATGAAATCACTGCACGTAATGAAGAAGTGACCACACGTACAGAAGAAATGACCACAAGTAAAGAATAACTTACTGCAAGTAAAGAAACAAAATGTATAGTGAAAGTAAAGAATAATCGACACAACGTAAAGAGGAAACGATACCACATAATTAAAAATTCACTGCACATAAAGACCAAACCACATAAAGTAAAGACTAAACCACACAACGTAAATATAAAACGACATAAAGTAAATATAAAACCACAAAAGGTAAATATAAAATGACATAAAGTAAAGACAAACTGACAGAACGTAAATACGGAATAGCATAAAGTAAATATGTAATCACAAAAAGTAAAGATGTAATGACAGAAAGTAATTACTAAACCACAACAAGTAATAAGAAAGTGACAACATGTAAACAAATATCTACATCATAAGACAGCTGTGGCGTTCCATACAAACGACTCAATCATCATTTTACTTGATTTCTATTCTCAAACACAAAATGTTTTGATAACAGTAGAAGAGTGTCGTACTTTTATAAATTATTATTACATAAAATATAACTACGATATCTCCAAGTAAATAAATAATATTTTATTCATATCTTCGACCAATAAGAACAATTTGCTTTTCGCTTTTCTTCCCATTGATACATTGTTCCGCCACTTGAAAATATACAATTCTCAACAATGCGACCCCTTGCTGTTCAGGAAGCCAAAAAAGGCGAATCTTATTTGCCTTCAGAGGTCTTCAGAGTTATTTTTGAATCAGTGTTCAGTAATGTTTTTACATCAGTTGTTTAACTATTGTTTTACATTTGGTAAAACTTGTTGAATGTATGGAATAAGATTATAATTAGTTCGATTCCCAAGTCAAGCATGGCAGACGTTAGAGATCCCCTGTATTATAGAGGTATTGCCTTGGCGTCTATGTCTTATAAACTGTACTGTAATATTCTAAATAATACATTTATACAATGGGTAGATGACAACAATTTACTGGCAGATTAACAAAAATGGTTTTCATAAAGAACGTAGCACAATAGATCACTTGTCTTCTTTAACTAATATAATTGAAGTGAGGCAAAAGCTGCGCAATGCTACATTTTGTACTTTTATAGATTTCAAAATGGCATATGATACCATAAACAAGGAGCATCTGTGAACTGCACTGAAGGATTTATGTATGACAGGTAAATTTTGTCTTATGTACTTTGTTCGGTGAGAGTGAACGGCCATTAAACTGATTGGTTTGATGTGAATAGTTGTCTAAAACAGGGATATCCTTTATCTCTCATGTTGATTAATTTATATGTTAATGATTTAGTGACGTTTTTGAAATCTTATGACTGTGAAATTGACTAAGATACTGAAAAGTTTGCATTTTATTATATGCAGACGACGTTGTACTTTTAGCTAATTATGAAAATGAAATGCAGATTCTTTTAAATGCACTTTCATTGTGGTGTACTGAAAATTTATGTGTATAAATGCCTCAAAAAGTAAAGTTGTGCATTTCAGGCCACAGTCTTTACCTAGATCAACATTTTCATTTAAGAGAGGTGTAGACTGTATACAGTACTGTTCTGACTACAAATATTATAATGTTACGGCAAAATCTGTAGCATTATCGTCTAATACAGCGTTTAGTTATTGCTAAATACTGTGAAAGTACTTTTATACGTGGACACCAATTTTCGTGGTTTTCATAAAAATCACTATTTCGTGGGTACTTAAATTCGTGGAATCGAATTTTCTGCATTAAAACCCTTGGGAAAAATGCATTTCGTCGAACTTAATTTCGTGGTTTTGACGAACCACGAAATCCACGAAAATTGGAACCCCA
>MJUU01011778.1:17097-29064 GCA_002080025.1 Modiolus philippinarum
TTTTTTTTTTTTTTGCAAACTAGTTACAATTACACAATATCATTAATACAATTATCAACATAGGGTGTTAATTTACCTGAGTTTCTCATTAGTGTAAATTCCCTTTTTGGTGCCCCATAATAAAGTTCAGTGAAGAAGAACATATATATTAATTAATTAAAAGTTGACATTCAGAGAATCAGCCGTTTTTATGTATGTGTTTTTTAGTTTTAAGATGGTCTTTTGTAATTCTGTACAGAATGGCTCTGAATTTTATTGTGGTATTATTGTCTAATTTGTATAATTTATGTATTGTAATTGAGAGATGAGACTTAAATAAAATATTGAATTGAATTGAATTGATATACGGCCGTCTAATTCTTTTCCAATAAATAATTAAATGAATTTAATATTCCTTCTTTTCTGTAACTTATGCAACTTGTTTTCTGGTTTAGAAAAAACGCCGAGTTTTAGGCATCTGATATCAAAATATCGATTTTGTCACCAAAAATTTATTTTGGTGTCAAAAAATCTTCCTTAAGTTCTGATATCAAACTATATTTTGCTACATAAAAATATGAATATTACAAAAAAAAAAAAAAAAAAAAAATCAAAACAATTTTCTGATATCAAAATTCATTTTTGGATGAAAGTATATTGGGTTATTTTTTGCATAAAAAATCTTTTTTATCATAAATTCGGATATTTTTATATCCAAAATATTTCTGATATAAAAAATCTGATTTTCTTATTAGAAAATATTTTTTGATACAATAAGTTATATTTAAATCAAAAATTATTTTCTGATGTAAAAAAAAAAAGATCTTTTCATATCCAAAAATGAAAACTTGGTAAAAAAGAATCCTTTAAATTAAATTTGTTGATAACAGAAATTGATTTTTTTTCATATAAAAATATCAGATATATTATATCAGAAGATATTTGTTGATATAAAAAATACAATTTCAGATATATCAGAAAATTCGATTTTCTTACCAAAATAGTTTTTGATATCAAAAATGATTTTATTTTTGAAATCAACACATATTTGGTGATATAAAAAAATAATATTTTATATAAAAAGTCAGACTTTTCAATTCATTTTTTTCATATCAAAGATTCGATTTTTTAATCAGAGAATGGGATTTTGGGGATATCAGAAATTCGGATTTTTTTTTATATCTACAATGATTTTTTTCATATCATTAAGGATTTAAATCCTTGATATCAACAATTATTTTCTGTTGTAAAAAATCGATTTTATTATATCAAAAAAGACTTTTTTATATATCAGAAAATTATTAATATTTTTTTTATACATAAAAAAATTAATGAATATGTTTTGTACAAGTTGTGATTTTGTACAAGTTATAACTTGTATAGAAATATTGTACAAGTTGTGCTGACATCTACATTTACTTGAAAATATTCAAGCCAACAAATTTTGTATAACAGAATTTAATAAAAGACATTTGTGCTCAGAAATTCAAGCCTTGTACTTATTTTTTCATAATATTCCAAAACCAACATGAAGTAATAAAGGTACAATAAGCTTGAAAAGTTCTCAGTGCTTATTTTGCAAAAATTAAAAAAAAATATTGTAACGGCAATTGATTAATGCTAAAATGTACTTGTTTTTAAGCCATGGTGATTCAGTTACATTGGCTTTGTTATGGTTATGTGAAATATACCATAAATTCTTTTGACACACAGAATTGATTCATCAGATTTCTCGATCAAATGGGGGTACTCACAATTTCTTATAAATTGTACGAAATTTCTGTACATGTTATACATTGTACAAAATTACAACTTGTACAAACATATACATATAAATATTTTCTGATATCAAAAAAAAAAATTTTATATCAGAAAATCATTTATATTTTTCATATTAGAAATTAGTTTTTTATATTCATAAATATCACATTTTTTATATCAGAAAATATTTGATTGTATAAATAAATAGAATTTCTGATGAATTATAAATAACAGAAGTGATTTTCTGATATATCAGAAAATTTTCGAATTTCTTTTTATCAAAAATATTTTTGATATCAATTTTTTTATTTCTGATATCGAAATATATTTTTTATTTTAAAAACTTGAATGTTTGATATAAAAAATCAAAACGTGTTTCTGTAGCTCCATCATACCGGATGTATAAAAAATTCTTGCAAATTTAACCAACGCCTGACCGGTGTGATAAATATATTTCACGTGAAATTTCCCAGCAAATCTATTGGAACAAAATTTTTTGTGTTTTACATTATGTCATTAGAGAAACATTTTCTACAACTTAAACACGTTAATTATTAAATTTCTTACATCTTGTTAAATAAATTTTCACATGTTTAAAAACTCAATTTTGCGAAATTTATTTAACTCGATGTGAGAAATTATATATCTCAACTGGTACGATTCGCACGCGTCTATTCTATACTTGAAGACTTTTAAGAACGTAATCTTACCATCACATCCAAACAACAAGATTACAGATTTCATAGATTGATAAACACATTTAAGAAGTTTTATAAAAGATATGAACATTTGATATCTCAATATAATGCAACTCGCAAACAGCTTATTACTTAGGGCATTTCTCACTCTCGTTTGTAGGGAAATGGTGTTAAAAATGTCAAAAACTGATAAAAAATCCAGAAAAACTGGGACGTAACTAACATTCTTTACGTAATAGGGGATATTGACAGGATATTCTTCATGATTCCGTTAAAATGGCTTTGGAGTCCAATGACCTGAAATTTTTAGTTATACTGACCTCTCACTGATACTGCCGATGTCTACTGAAATCCATGATGATTCATTACCAAACCCTTCCAAAAGTTTAGAATTTGATTATTATTCCGTACTAGTGCGACAGTGTTCTATGAGCAGACTAGGCTCCTTGAGCTAGCCGGCAGTTTATCGGCGAGCACAATTTGACCCATTTTCTTTTTTACGTTTTGTCTTATTCATTCCTTTTCAAGATTGTGGTCTTGGAGTTAGTGGTCTACCTGCATTGGGGTTTATATGTATGTTTATCATACTTTAGGGAAACGGGATAGAGAAAGGGGAGGTTTGGGTACCCATAAACCTGTTTAGCCCTACCGCTGGCCGTTGCTAGTGCCGGTACTAAGTCCGGCTATCCCGAGTTCCTTTCGTTGTCTATGTTTGTCTTTTGTCATTCAATTGTTTTTCTTGTGCAGTTCCCTTGTGGATTGTGGCATGTGATTGTAATGTTCGGCCATTGTAAGTGTTTCCTATTATCTTTTCTTTATTAATTTTGATGTCAAAATTCATCTTCTTCTATAAAAAAAAATGTTTTTTTTTATATCAGAAATTTGTTTTATATCAGAGAATGGGATTTTGAATTTATAAATGTAAAGTAAGTGAGAACCGAACTGCGAGTATAAAACGAACAGTCAAAGGACAATGGCAACTTCAGAAAAAACAAAGTTTTCAGAAAATAATTTTGGATACCAGAATTTCGATTTTTTTTATATCAAAAATTTTTTTTATTTAAAAAATCGAAGTTATGTAAAAAAGATTTTCTGGCATAAAAATACATAGAATTTTTATATCAGAAAATCATTAAAATTTTTTCTAATATCAGAAATTCTATATTTAGAGATGAAAAAAAATCAAAATATATTTGCGGATATCAAAAATAATTTTTGATACCAGAAATTCTATTTTTCTTTTGCTATATATATATATACAAAAATATTTTTAGTATAAAAAAAACGTTTAATGATATCAAAAGCTTGAGTTTTCTGATATAGAAAAATCTTTTTTTGCATAGAAAATACTTGTTCATATAAAATAAAAAAGAATTTTTGATATAAAAATAGCAGTGCTTTTCTGAAATATCGAAAATTCATTTTTTTCATGTATCAAAAATAGTTTTACCTAAAAAAATACTTAATTCTGATATCAATATATATTTATTGTGATATTAAAAAATGAATATTTGATATAAAAAAATTTGATATAAAAATTTGAAACTTCATTTTCATATAAGAAAATTATATGTAGATTTTTTTACATATGAAAAAGAATCTCTGAATATCAGAAATTCGATTTGTTTTATATTAGAGATTGGGATTTTTGGTATCAATAATTTGGATTTTTTTATATCAAAAACAATTTCTATATTTTCTGATACTCATATAATGAATTTTTATCATCACAAAATAATCTATATTTTATATTTCAGAAGTATTTATATCAAAAAATATTTTCTGACATAAAAAATCCGTTCTATATAAGAGATTAGATTTTTTAAATAATATATTTAAAAGATGATTTTTTTTTTTGATATCAGAAATTCGGATTTTTGATATCAGAAAACTTATATATATATATTTTTTCAATATAATGAATTCATAAGTTTTTCTTTAAAAAATCGTATGTCTTATATCAGGGGCATAAAAAAAAATAATTTGAAAAAAAAATGTACTTATCCCCCTCGCTGCCGCTCGATAGATGCAGTGACATAACTTGACATAAGACTGTGCCATAGATGATAAATACAAAAAATGGCCAACTACAGAAACTAAATAAAAGTAACTGCAACATCAAGTTAAATTATTTTTTTACATTCTAGCCTTGGTTTGAGTTTATCAACCATGTAGATCTACTCACGTGCACATTATTGAAATTTCGGCGGGAGTATTTCTACTTTCGGTTTCGTTTCTGAGCTATTCCGAAAGACAAGAATGGCGGTAAAGCAGCAGAGATGAGATGCACATTTACATTGACTAGGAACAGATATCATTTAAATTGGTTATGAGGTTAATTATAAAAGGTAATTTCATATGCTGTTACAATTTACAGTACACTGTGAAATGAATTGCAATGGTTTCCTTCAGCTAAAGGCACAAATTTTCCCGCCATGCATTCATTCGCATTTCAATGGGTGCACCAAGTTGAAATTTTACCAGAGTAAATTCTAATGTATGTTAAACGGAGAGAAGTCGACAAAAATTGAAAACTTTGTGTACTTAAGTCATAATGTCGTGGCTTTGAGGGATTATATTTGTCACCGGTATTTGTATACAAGTTGGAGATGCCAAAATTGTCAAAGATCATAGGAAAAAATTAAAAGATCAAGGAAATTTGTCCAAAAAATTGGATAAGCTTGGCATGACTCTCACGTGAATCACGCGACACTTGACAAGTCAGTCCATTCCTGTGCATTTCATATAAAAAATGCAAACAGGACTTTTTCAAATAAATTGTCCTGCAGGCGTTTATCATAACATTTTCTGTTGAAATCATATACTTCAACTTGATAATAGGCTTGGTAAGCCTTGTCATGCATACCTTTAAACTCTTCTGATTTCGTCGGGAGGCTTCTGATATTTCATCACAAATTCACGTATTTCCCGCCAGCTATCAGTCTCCTGAGCGGGAGATTTCCGAAAAATGGCCAAAAATAGAAGTATGATGCTCATAATCTTTCTCACTTTTAACTGATTGCCTAAAAGGATAGTTTTAAAACACCTGTTAAATTAAAGGATTAATTCAGTCATATACAAACATTCATCCGCAGTGTTTACCTGAGTTATTCCTAATATTATCTGTCAGAGATTACCTTAATTGCAATTTCCAGTCAATTGCTTAAGGAAGTTTGAGCCTAATAAAAATATCAGACAGAATTTTTTTAAAATTTAAGATATTTGTAGGTCTTGGTCCATTGTTTCAAAAAATAAAATAAAAATGATATGTCACCGATCATCTTTTCCTGTTATCTTTGAAAATCGAGCCAAGTTCAGTATTTTGTAGTAATATTTACAAAGAATATATAGGGAACTGTGAGAACATGCTTATAGACGTATTTCCAATTTCGTTTTATGAATGAACTGCCCCGATTGACCTGGGGTCAATCGGAGTAAATTGCGTCACGTAATATTGTGACGTCCGAAAATCTATATTGTGACGTCAACATTTTCCGGGAAAATTCACCAATTGGAAACTCGTCTATTGTTTAGCTTTCATACGAAATAAATACCAAATAGATTTTTTTCATTTTTTGATATATCAGAGGTATACACTTCAGCTTTATTTTTAACTTAAAAAATCATGTCAACGTTTGTTTAAGAGATATATAATTTACGAAATAGACAATATTTATGGGAAAAGGAAGCTAATTCGTGGGAAAGTGTATAACAATCTATTATGACGTCACAATGAAAAGGCCAAAAAAGGAATATTCCGACTTGAAAATCAAGTCAATTCCGCATCCGTCTTGTGTTTCGCAAATGCGCCAATAAAATGTGCCATGTATGTATTGGTGTCGATCTACCTTAAGATAATTAATTTTTTTGAACAAAGAATTTCTTTTCCACTATATTTTCACAATTAAACTTCCCTTTGAATGCAGGAAAAAAATATTTTTTTTACCAGAACATGTGTTTTGATGTTGAGTTGTTTTCCTTTAAAACGGGTCTTTTAATGTTTATGATTTTATTCTTCAAGCATTTTATGATCCTTTTGAATTAATCAATTAACATCAAAAACAAATTTGAACTTAAATTTAAAAGCATGAAAATGTTTTATGAAAAAATTTGCTTGCTTTATGCAAAAGTATTTAGGCCAAAAAAAAATAAATGTGTGTTTCCGGTTACAAGGAATTTGGAAATAGGGTCGGTAGGGCTGCAAAAAGTTTTTTTTTTGCTACACATTTTTTGTCCGTTGCATTGTATGCGTTTCATTGCCATATTTCCAGTATTTAGTCTTTGGAAAAAATATAGTTTTTATTAAAACATTATTGATGAAATGTCAATGACTTCCTACAGAGCTCCAGATAAGGTTTGACCAATTGGATAATTTCACTGACTCTTACTTTTGTAATCAATTGGGTGATAAGCATTTCCCCAAGTAAAGCCATATATGTTCACCCCTTACAGTTGAAATGAATTGGGTTTTCCACCGCTCAGGGCTGTGGTATATTGGGTTTTTTATATCTTAGATAATAAAAAATTACATGTATAAGGAATTGTCATTACCTATCAAAAGGATAAAAGTGTAAATATACATCACTGAAAAAGATCAAGCTGTCCATGCATATTTAGTGATAACGTCATTGTGAGATGGTGAAGATTATATCCTCAATTCTATCCACCTTTTTAGCTCAACTGGCCTAAAAGGCCATGTGAGCTTTTGCCATCACAATGCGTCCGTCGTCCCTCTGTCTGTCAACAATTTCAAAAATCTTCTCTGAAACCACTGGGCCAAATGTAACCAAACTTGGCCTGAATCATCACCAGAGTATGGCTTCTCAAAATTGTGTTCGATTAGGCGATAGGTCAAACAACATGGCCGCCGTGGCTAAAAATAGAACATAGGGGTAAATTGCAGTTTTTGGCCAATAACTCGAAAACCGTTAGATATCAAAATCAGTGATCAGCATAGCAAGATCTACCTGCCCTGCAATTTTGAAGAAAATCTGAAAACCTGTCTAGGAGTTATTGCCCTTTTTGCGTAAAATTTTCAAAATTTGTGCATTTTTAGCTCACCTGGCCAAAGGCCATGTGAGCTTTTGCCATCACTCAGCGTCCGTCGTCCATCCGTCCATCGTCTGTCCGTTAACTTTTATTCAAAGATCTTCTCCTCTGAAACTACTGGGCCAATACTAACCAAACTTGGCCTGAATCATCACCAGGGTATGCTCTTTCAAGTTTGTGATTTTTATGTCCGTAGACCAAGCAACATGGCTGCTGTTACTAAAAATAGAACATGGGGGTAAATTGCCGTTTTTTGCAAATTACTCGAAAACTATTACAGATATCAAAATTCTGAAATGGAGTAAAAATGATCAGCATGATGAGATTTACCTGCCCTGCAATTTCGGAGAATATCTGTGTACCCGTCTTGGAGTTATTGCCCCTTTTCCGTAAAATTTTCAGTTTTTCGTTACTTTTAGTCTTATATATTGAAAATGTTAGAAGATAGAAGTGAAATTTGTATAACAAATATGGTCAGCGTAGTAAGATCTACATGTCCAGCAAGTTTGAAGGAAATATGACAACGCACATATGAGTTTTTGCCGCTTTTTCTTTGAATTTTCACAATTTTTTAAAGTTTTTACTTTTATTTCAAAAACTGTTTGAGATATAGGTTAAATGTGAATTGTAAAAGTGTTGAGGTTTTCCAGAACTACAATTTCTACATACAGTCAAACCTGCCTTAACGACACACTGTATTAAACGACTTCCTGTCTTATCCGACAATTTGAAGTCCTCCCAATGATATTTGCTATATATTTTAACTGTATTCAGCGACCACCTGAATTACGCGACTAACGACTGTCATTTTGTTCCCAAAATAGCCCCTGCACACTGTTTTCAATGACTTTGTTGACAAACAATGAATTATCAACATGTTTACAAGCAGATTAAAAGGAGCCGCTAATCCGGAAGTAAAACCGCTAAAGGGAGATAACAACGTAAGGGAGATAATCCAAATTGATTATCTGCTCATATTTTGCCTTCTCAGCTTGCAGTCAATTAAAGTATGTTGTTTTAACAATATTAATTAACATGAACTAAGGTTACCTGTCAATCAATTAGTTGAATAAACAAAGGAATCTTTTATAATGTAATAGGTATAATTAAATAAAATAATCAATTAGTGGAATGAAGAAAGAAATCTTTTATAATGAATAGGTGTCATTAAATGAAAAAATGTTTTTACTTAAATAAAAAAAAAAATTCATATAAAGTTAACAAACACCTGATCTAGAAGTAACATGCTATTTTATATATTGGCAAACACATAACTGGAAAAATAACAAGTATGAAAAACAATTTGGCTCTGCAAAATTTTTCTTTATATTAACTAAAATTGTTACCTTTCTTGAAATAAAAAAAATGTACTTAAGTGCAAATCGTGATTGCTTTTTTATTTATTTAAAACTACTGATTCTGTTAATAACAAAAATATGAAAAATTATGTTTGGTTACTGATTTAATAAATCCCCTTTATATCAAAATACGTATTATAGGAAAAACATAATACAGCTATGATATGGACACTATTTCACCAACAATGCCAACAGACAAATTAGTGTTGATCAGAATCTCAATCCTGTATTAAGTGTCCACCTGTCTTATGTGACCTTCTTTTGTGGTTCCCTTGGAAAGTCACATAAGACAGGTTTGACTGTATGTCCAGCAGGTTTGCATCACGTCCAAGATGGCCGCCAGCGGGGAAAGATAGTTTAACATAGGACCCTATGTGAAATGCATTTAAAGATCTTCTCCTCAGAAACCACTGAACCAATGGGGACCAAATTTTGTCACAGAAGTCCTTGGGTGGTCCCCTTTAAAGTTTGTGATTTTTACGTTTGTACCTCATCCAAGATGGCTGCCAGCGTGGAGCACAGTTTAACATAGTGACCCTATGGGAAATGCATTCAAATGTCTTCTCCTCTGAACCCATTTAGCCAATTGCAACCAAACTTGGTTACTATAGATGTTTTCTTTCAAAGTTTGTGATTTTTATGTTCATACCTCATTGAAGATGGCCACCAGCAGGGAACATAGTTTAACACAGGGACCCTATGCATAGATGCCAACAATTACGGCATTACACTCATTAGTCCAATCGTTACGGTTTTTCAATCGCCGCTGTTCAAGTTTGCAAAACGCGGATTTCTTTCGTTGCCGTTCCGTACCGTTTTTCCAAATTACAAAACAGATGTTGCTTTCGGGTTTCTCGGACCTTTTCTGTGTGGTTTAAGAAGACTTATCTGTCTCCGAAATATTGAAAGATTACAACCTTCTCGCAACGCAGCCTGATAGGCAGTCTGCCCGGCCGTCTGCCATCAAAAAGTTAGGAAAGGCTAACGTTTCCGCGCAGAATATTCCATACAATGGCATTGAATATTTATAAATCGTTTGGAGTGTAAAGATGAGTTCAAATTGTTATGTCGAACACGACGGTTTGAATGTTAAGATAAACGTTTGAAGGGTGTGTAGTTTTCAGTATACCAGTTTTTCTATCTGTCTTTGACTTGTCAGGGCTGCACACCCAAAGTAATAGAAAGTAACTATTTGGTCACAACAGATCAATAATGCACAATTTTTTTTTTAACATTACATCATGTACAATATTTCAATATATTCTGCAATTAGCACATAATTTTTAGCTCGCCGGGACGAATGTCCGGAGAGCTATTGTCATGCCCCCGGCGTCCGCGTCGGCGTCAGCAAAACTTTAACCTGGCTTGTGGAATTGAGACCTGAAGAACTAGGATGTTGATATTTGGTATGTGGCTTCCTTGTAATGAGAGCTTTCTTCTGGTACCATATTTATAGACATTTTGACCTTGACCTTGCCCTGAGGGGAATTTTTGAAAAACTTTAACCTTGCTTATAGACGGTAGGCTTTTAGTGGTAGGGTGTTTATATTTGGTATGTAACTTCCTTATGATGAGAGCTTTCTAATGGTACCATATTTGTAGACATTTTGACCTTGACCTTGCCGTGAGGGCAATTTTTGAAAAAAACTTTAACCTTGCCTCTAGAAGGTAGGCTTTTAGTGGTAGGGTGTTTATATTTGGTATGTAACTTCCTTATGATGAGAGCTTTCTAATGGTACCATACTTGTAGACATTTTGACCTTGACCTTGCACTGAGGGCAATTTTTGAAAAACTTTAACCTTTCCTCTAGAAGGTAGGCTTTTAGTGGTAGGGTGTTTTTATTTGGTATGTAACTTCCTTATGATGAGTGCTTTCTGATGGTGCCATAATTGTAGACATTTTGACCTTGACCTTGCCCTGAGGGCAATTTTTGAAAAACTTTAACTTTGCTTCTAGAATTAAGTTATTTAATGGTAGGGTGTTCATATTTGGTATGTAACTTCCTTATGATGAGAGCTTAATGATGGTACCATATTTGTAGACATTTTGTCCTTGACCTTGCCCTGAGGGCATTTTTTTAAAAACTTTAATCTTGCTTCTAGAATTAAGTTGTTTAGTGGTAGGGTGTTTATATTTGGTATGTGACTTCTTGTGATAAGAATTTTCTGATGGAACCTTTCAAATTTATTGTGCATCGAGGTCACACTAATCTCCGGCTAGCTATGTTGTCTTCTGACAACTCTTGTTTAACCAATCAGTGATTTAGATTTAATAAATAGAAACATTTTTTGATGATTACTGAGAGAAGACCAAAATTACTGAAAATTCAGTTGATGGTTACTGATTGGGGCCGAAAGGGGTTGGCATCTATGCCTATGGGAAATGCATCCAAAAATCTTCTCTGATACTACCAAGCCAAATTGAAACAAACTTGGTCACAATAGTCCTTGGATGGTCCCCTTTAAAGTTTGTGATTTTTAGTGTTCGTCATGAACACTCTAGCTATCGGTCCAGCTTGAATTGGATAAAAATAGATGTTGCAGGGCGGGAAACTTTTAAACAGGTTAAAAATCTCCTTATAAAATTGTAAATAATACAGTAAAATTACTGAATAATCTGGTAGAACGTTACATACTATTGTCCTGAAATAGTAAAAATGTTTGAACACAGCTAAAGTGGGAATCGAGGTGCTTAAAGGCTTTAAAGTGATGGCGGATTGAAACTAAAAAGGAGGTGTCGAATAGGCTTGAGTATACAGCACGAGACGTTTATAATACACCCAAACCAATTTCAATGACTATTTCGCTTTTATTAAACTTATTAAAATTCTTGCATTGATAAATTAAACGATTATCGAGTACATTATTAAAACGAAAAAAGGGCCTATTTGTTTCACGGGTAGGAATATTAAAAATTAAAATAAATATCGAAGATGTCAAAATGGTTTCTTTATGAAAGTTGTTGCACATACCTGCCAACTTTCACGATTTTGGCGTGATCTACACGATTTTATCCTTCTGTCACGACCGTGAAACAAAAATTTGGCATAAAACACGATTTTGAAGAAATTCACACGAAAAAATGTTTGTTTACACGATTTTGGCTGAAGGGAGATAATCTA
>MJUU01011778.1:35135-45911 GCA_002080025.1 Modiolus philippinarum
TTTTTTTCTTTGGATTCCTCTTGATCTAAGCTTTCAGAGATATGGCAACAGATTTGGCGTGGCTCTTACCGTTTCCGAGCTACATGGGGTCAAAGCCTAGGGGCCGAAATTGCGATTTTTCTAAATATGTCATATCTTTATTTTTCATCAGATTTCCATGGAATTTTTTTCTTCGAATTTCTATGGATGTAAAGTTTTAGTTGATAGTACATATTTTGCATAGCTCTTACGTTTTTTTCATCAGTAAGTGATCAAAAAGGATGAATTTTTCCCTATTTTGTTTCTAGCTAATAACTGTGTCAAGCTTCTTTTTGTGTCCATCTAATTATTTTGTCAAGCTCTTTACTGTGTCCACATTCACTTTAAACTACTTTTGTTGAAATTTCAGTGGTTGACATGCTGCGGTCGTATCATGCTGCGCTCGGCGTAGCCCTTTATTCCTATTGGAAATGCCTTTTATCTATGTCAGCCATTGTCCAGGTGAGCGATACAGGCTCTTGAGAGCCTCTTGTTTTGGGAAAAAATTAGTCTAAATATGAAAAAATTCATATTTTTAGAATTAGCTCTGTCGTTTAATAAATAACTTGAAATGACCTTCATATATTTTTTCAGTGTTTTGATTTGATCTGAACAGATGAGACATAAGTTGTCAAAACGGCCATATACAGAAACTATATTTACAATAACTTAGGATTTTGTTATCTATGTTTTTTTCCCCAAAATTGTTATATGATTTCCATGAAATTCCACAATCAGGTTTTGGGACACGCTAGGGGGTGGGGCCCTTTCTGACTTTGTCAGTATTCTTGTTTATTTTTTATTTCAAAAAGTGTAACAGATAGAGGTCAAATGTATAATGCAAAAAGGTTCAGCATATTAAGATCTACCAACCATGAAATTTTGAAGAAAATCCAAAAACCCTTGTAGGAGTTATTGCCCTTTTTTAGTGGAATTTTTCAAAATTTTCATACTTTTCGTCTTTTATTTCCAAAACTATAGAAGATGAAGGTTAAGTGTAAATTGATAAAATGTTTGCCATGCTGTGTGCATTTGAAAACTGGTGTTTAAAATTGTTTGTTGACCACCGCCATTTTCAAAATGGCCACCAAAAAAGGCGGGAAAATTCAACATTGTTCGATTTTAATGAAATTTGGTTTCACAATAGATATTGATGTAGCGACTTCAAAACTGGTGTTGAAAATTGTTCGTTGACCGCCATTTTCAAAATGGCAGCCAAAAAAGGCGGGAAAATTCAACATTGTCCGATTTCAATGAAATTTGGTTTCCAAATAGATATTGATGTTGCGACTTCAAAACAGATGTTGAAATTTGTTCATTGACCGCCATTTACAAAATAATATCTCAACTTCAAAACAGATGTTGAAGGTGGCCCTAAGCAAGAATGTTTTTTGTCAAAAAAGCCCAACAAAGAAATATAGGAAAACATTATCAGACTTTAAATACAGTTCAAGATGTGTGATTTTTGAGGAGCTACCAAAGTTTGAAAGACTGAAGATCAATTGTATAACTTACAATGTTAGCCTGATTGTGGCAAGTGAAAGCCATGTGAGCTTTTGCCATCACTCGGTGTCCCTCGTCCGTCCGTCCGTTAACTTTTATTCAAAGATCTTCACCTCTGAAACTACTGGACCAATACTAACCAAACTTGGCCTGAATCATCACCAGGGTATGCTCTTTCAAGTTTGTGATTTTTATACCCCCCGCAAACAAAGTTTGGGGGGGTATATAGGAATCACCCTGTCTGTCTGTCTGTCTGTCTGTCTGTCCGTCTGTCCACACTTCTCGTAAGCGCAACTCCTCTTAAACCACTGGAAGGATTTTGATGAAACTTTACACGAAGGACACTATATAGAGATGTGCATGAAGGAATATAATTATTGTCTGAAACCAGGAAGGGGAGATAATTCGACTTTGACTTATCGTTGATTCCCTATTTATGGGTTACTTCGTAAGCGCAACTTCTCTTTAACCACTTGAAGGATTTTGATGAAACTTTACGAAAAGGAAGGACACTATATGGAGATGTGCATGAAGGAATATAATATTGTCTGAAACCAGGAAGGGGAGATAATCCGACTTTGACTTTACGTTGATTCCCTGTTTATGGGTTATCTCGTAAGCGCAACTCCTTTTAAACCACTGGAAGGATTTTGATGAAACTTTACACAGAGAAAGTACACTATATGGAGATGTGCATGAAGGAATATAATTATTGTCCAAAACCAGGAAGGGGAGATAATTGGGACTTTGACTTTTCATTGATTTCCCATGTATGGGTTACCTCGTAAGCGCAACTCCTCTTAAACCACTGGAAGGAATTTAATGAAACTTTACACAAAGAACACTATATGGAGATGTGCATGAAGGAATATAATTATTGTCTGAAACCAGGAAGGGGAGATAATCCAACTTTGACTTTTCGTCAATTCCCCATGTATGGGTTACCTTGTAAGCTCAACTCTTCTTAAACCACATAAAGGAATTTAATGAAACTTTACACAAAGTAAGAACACTATATGGAGATGTGCATGAAGGAATATAATTATTGTCAGAAACCAGTAAGGGGAGATAATTCGACTTTGAGTTTTCATTGATTCCCTATGTATGGGTTACCTCGTACTCATAACTTCTCTTAATCCACTTGAAGGATTTTGTGGAACTTTACACAAAGGAAGAACACTATATGTAGATGTGTAAAGTGTTAAATAGGCTGAAAAAAAGGTGAATTTTATATTTGCCTGATTTAGACGGAGTGTTTTCATTGGAACCCTTGTTAAAAGTTCTTTCTTGAAGATTATATCATTGTGTCCATACTTGTATTGTGTCCACACTTGTACTGTGTCCACACCTGTATTGTGTCCACACCAACTAAATTTTGCACTTACCATATCGATTCAGGGTTCAATGAGCGGGGGGTATATTTGGCTGCCATTCGGCGACAGCTCTTGTTATGACAGTAGACCAAACAACATGGCTGCTGTTACTAAAAATAGAACATAGGGGTAAATTACCGTTTTTTTGCAAATTGCTCGAAAACCATTACAGATATCAAAATTCTGACTTAGGGGTAAAAATGATCAGCATAATGAGATCTACCTGCCTTGCAATTTTGAAGAATATCCGTTTACCCGTCTTGGAGTTATTGCCCCTTTCCCGTAAAAATTTCAGTTTTTCGTTACTTTTAGTCTTATACATTGAAAATGGTAGGAGATAGCAGTGAAGTTTATATAACAAAAATGTGAGAAATGGGTAGGGGCAGGAAAATATGCTTCTTTACGACCCCTCCCCAAATCGATCTTCTCTTTTATGAGAACTATAGTCATGATAGTAGGGGTTTTAATACTTCTAAGAGAGTGAGGTTTTGTCTACAAATGTTTGTGTTCAGGCTTTCAGTTGTAAAGAATGTCTCTTATGCAATTACTCCATATCCTTTCATTAATTGTTTATTATCCCCTTGCCCAACCAAGTTGGGGAGGGGATATAGCGTTTTACCCGTTCGTCCATTTCTCCGTTCGAACTTAAGACCATATATCTTTTGAATAACAAGTCGTAGATGGACAATGTTTTGTCCATGGATGCTCTTGAGGAGAACTTGAGGTTGATATATAGAATAGGTGGATTTGACCTACATTTCATGCATGAGTGACTCAGGTTAAAGTTTTTGTAAGAGTCCAGATCTGGGATACTACAACTTGTAGAGGAATAATATTTTGTATGTAGATGTGTCTTGTAAAGTTATGAAGCTCCAGATAAAAATTAGGTCACTTTGACCTACATTTCATGCATGAGTGACTTAGGTTAAAGTTTTTGTAAGAGTCCAGATCTGGGAAACTACAAGTGGTAGAGGAAGAATATTTTGTATGTAGATGCGTCTTGAAAAGTTACGAAGCTCCAGGTAAAAATTACGTCACTTTGACAGGTCTACATTTCATGCATGAGTGACTTGGGTTAAAGTTTTTGTAAGAGTCCAAATCTGGGATACTACACCTTGTAGAGGAATAATATTTTGTATGTAGATGCATCTTGGATAGTAACGAAGCTCCAAGTAAAAATTGGGTCCTTTTGACCTACATTTCATGCATGAGTGACTTAGGTTAAAGTTTTTGTAAGAGTCCAGATCAGGGATACTACAAGACGTAGAAGAATAATATTTTGTATGTACCGTATACCACTCTATGGATGAGAATTTTTCGTCAAAGTTTTCTGGGCTTCTACAAGTGGGAATGATTTCATATTTGGTCTGAAGCTTTATGATGATGAGTTGTACAGTGTAAGCAATTTTCAGGTTTGCTGTGCCACTACTTCCTGTTTGCCAATACTTTAACTTTTTATTATACCACTCTATGGATGAAAATTTTTGTCAAAGTTTTCTTGGCCTCTACAGGTGGGAAGTGTTTCATATTTGGTCTGAAGCTTTATGATGATAAGCTGTACCGTGTAAGCAATTTTCAGGTTTGCCGTGCCACTACTTCGTGTTTGCTGATACTTTTACTTTTTATTATACCCCCGCTCTGTAGGAGAGGGGGTATACTGTTTTACCCTTGTCTGTCTGTCCGTCCATCCGTCGGTCCGTCAGTCCGTCCATCTGTCTGTCCGACTGTCCGTCCGTCCATCTGTCCGTCTGTACGTCCGTCCGGAACATCTTTTGTCAAGGATTTCTCAGCTTGTGTATGTAGTATTGATTTGATATTTGGTCTGAAGCTTTAGTATGATGAGTTGTATGGTGTCTCCCCATTTCAAGTCCGTAACTCATCTACTTCCTGTTTGAAGATGACTTTGATTTTTACCTGCGTTACCAACGGTGACCGCAGGTCTAGGAACCGCTCGACTCCGTCCGTCCGTCCGTCACGCTTTGGGGGTACCAAGTTTGTGTAATCTGAAACTCCGACACCTTTAACCCGATACTTTTGAAACTTTGCACAGTTGTTCTGGACACATTGAAGATGTGCACCTTCCTTTTTGGTGAGATTTGGAAAAAAATTGTGGAATTTATCCATTGTTGAACTTAGTCATTTTTTCATCAAATTTTAACATTAGGGTACTGAGTTTGTGTAATCTGAAACTCTGACACCTTTTACCTGATGCTTTTGAAACTTCACACAGTTGTTCTGAACACATTGAAGATGTGCACCTACCCTTTTGGTGAGATTTGGATAAAAATTGTCGAATTTATCCATTGTTGAACTTAGTCATTTTTTCATCAAATTCATTAAATTCTAATATTACAGTACTGAGTTTGTGTAATCTGAAACTCTGACTCCTTATATCTGATGCTTTTGAAACTTTACACAGTTGTTATTGACACATTGAAGATGTGCACCTCTTTTTTTGGGCAGATTTGAAAAAAAAATGTTGAATTTATGCATTGTTGAACTTTAATAGTCATTTTTCAGCATATTTTAACATTACAGTGCCTGGTTTGTATAATCTGAAAGATTAACATTTCTGACTAAATACCTTTGGAAGTTTTTACTGTTGTTTGAACACATTGGTGATGTGAACCTCCCCTTTAGGCCAGTTTTGATTTAAAAAAATGTCAAATTTATATATTATTGAACTTTTACTTTATTCTATCATATTATATCATCATGGTACTCATTTTTTGTCCAGAGACGTTGCAGAGTTTTGAATGCATTGACCATGGGCAGCTATTCTTTAATTTTTGCATTGCTTTCATATGTTTTCTCATAAGGATTCAAAGTATGTGTTTATTTGAATTTCACCTTTGCTGACATGATATGGACTATTTTCATTTTGTGCTTTGTTCAACTTTGTACATTTAGTTTTGTTTTTTCTTTCTTCTTTTTTTGTCTATTACATCGCTAGCCAAGGGTTGCGATCAGCTTCTTTCCTCTTCACCCTTGGCGGATTGAGCCACGATTTGTGAAACATAAGTTTCAAATTATCTCCCTTTAAAGTAAGAATTTCAGTATGATTTATTGTAATAATAAATGATTATTTATTGCATCTACTAATACAACAATTCACAATATATTTGACTTCAAGGAAATAACCCTTCAAAAGTAAAGAAAGATAATTAAATCATGGAAATTTTGCAAAATAGAAAAATCACTAAACACCATATTTTAAGTTTTATTGTTTTGATATATATTCAAAATATGAATGTAAGTTAATAAATTGGTTGCAGTGAAGGTTCAAAGACGTGGATTTGAGACTACAGAAATCCAGCTTGATCTGCTAAGGGTGAAGATGAGAGGAGTGGATCGTAACCCTTGGCTAGCGGAGATGGTAATAGGGTTGAACTTTAAAAAATCTCAATTATAACTTGCATTTGAAGAATTTTTGGTAATAAGGTAAATGAATACTTGTTTGAATTGGTAAACCTATACATGATATTCTGTTAGATTGAAAAAAAAAAAAAAAAAAAACACTTTCTAAGTTGAACATGAGTGACGGTGACGCAGGTCCAGACATGTAATTGGTCTTGTTTCCCATTATGGCTATTTCTTAAAATTTTTCGTCAAGGATTTCTCAGCTTGCGTAAGTAGTAATGATTTGATATTTGGTCTGAAGCTTAAGTATGATGAGTTGTATCGTGTCTCCCCATTTCAAGTCCGTAACAAATCTGCTTCCTGGTTGATGATTACTTTGATTTTTTCCCATTATGGCTATATATTGAATTTTTCCGTCAAGGATTTCTCAGCTTGTGTATGTAGTAATGATTTGATATTTGGTCTGAAGCTTTAGTATGATGAATTGTATAGTGTCTACCTATTTAAAGTCCGTAACTCATCTACTTCCTGTTTGACGATAACTTTGATTTTTTCCCATTATGGCTAAATATGGAAATTTTTCGTCAAGGATTTCTCAACTTGTGTATGTAGTAATGATTTGAAATTTGGTCTGAAGCTTTAGTATGATGAGTTGTATGGTGTCCCCCCATTTCAAGTCCATAACTCGTTTATTTCCTGTATGACGGTAACTTGATTTTTTTCCCATTATAGCTATATATTGAAATTTTTTGTCAAGGATTTGTCAGCTTGTGTATGTTGTAATGATTTGATATTTGGTCTGAAGCTTTAGTATGATGAGTTTCACTGTGTCTCCCCTTTTCAAGTCCATAACTCATCTACTTCCTTTTAGACAGTAACTTAATTTATCATTGCAACTATGCCAATGCTTGTATTGTGTCCACGCTTGTATTATGTACGCACATACTCAACTTAGCATTGCCATATTGATTCAGGGTTCAATGAGCAGGGGTATAACTGGCTGCCATTCGGCGACAGCTCTTGTTATACCTCTCTGTGGATGAAAATTTTTCGTCAAAGTTTTCTGGGCTTCTAAAACTGCGAATGATATGATATTAAGTCTAAAGCATCATGATGATGAGTTGTATCATGTAAGCTATTTTCAGGTTTGCCATGCCACTACTTCCTGTTTGCCGATACTTTAACTTTAACCAAAGGCCATGTGAGCTTTTGCCATCACTGGGCGTCCGTCCATCCTTCAGTCCGTCGTCCGTCGTCTGTCCGTCCGTTAACTTTTATTCAAAGATCTTCTCCTCTTAAACTACTGGGCCAATACAAACCAAACTTGGCATGAATCATCACCAGGGTATGCTCTTTTAAGTTTGTGATTTTTATGTCCGTAGACCAAACAACATGGCCGCTGTTACTAAAAATAGAACATAGGGGTAAATTGCCGTTTTTTGCAAATTACTCAAAAATCATTACAGATATCAAAAATCTGACATGAGATAAAAATGATCAGCATGATGAGATCTACCTGCCCTGCAATTTTGGAGAATATTCGTGTACCTGTCTTGGAGTTATTGCCCCTTTTCCCTAAAATTTTCAGTTTTTCATTACTTTTAGTCTTATATATTGAAAATGGTAGAAGATAGAAGTGAGGCTTGTATAACAAATATGGTCAGCATAGTAAGATCTACATGTTCTGCAATTTTGAAGAAAATCTGACAACCCACATAGGAGTTATAGCTGCTTTTTTATTGAATTTTCACAATTTTTTAACGTTTTTACTTTTATTTCAAAAACTGTTTGAGATAAAGGTTAAATGTGAATTGCAAAAATGTTAAGGTTTTCCAGAGCTACAATTTCTACATATGTCCAGCAGGTTTGCATCTCATCCAAGATGGCCGCCAGCGGGGGAAGATAGTTTAATATAGGACCCTATGGGAAATGCATTCAAAGATCTTCTCCTCTGAAACCACTGAGCCAATGGGGACCAAATTTTGTCACAGTAGTCCTTGGATGGTCCCCTTTAAAGTTTGTGATTTTTATGTTCATACCTCATTCAAGTTGGCCGCCAGCAGGGAACATAGTTAAACATAGGGTTCCTATGGGAAATGCATCCAAAGATCTTCTCCTCTGAAACTACCAAGCCAAATTGAACCAAACTTGGTCACAATAGTCCTTGGGTGGTCCCCTTTAAAGTTTGTGATTTTTGCGTTCAGATGGCCGCCAGTGTGGAACATAGTTTAACATAGGGACCCTATGGGAAATGCATTCAAATGTCTTCTCCTCTGAACCTACAGAGCCAATTGGAACCAAACTTGGTTACAATTGTCTTTGGGTGACCCCTTCCAAAGTTTTTGATTTTTAGTTTGTACCTCATCCAAGAATGAAAATGTAACATCTGCTGAACTGATTTATAGTATAAATGGGTGGTCTATTGGTGACAATGAATAAAACCAATCACCAGGTGAGCAATTCAGGCTCATGTGAGCCTCTAGTTATTATACCATTCTATTGATAAAAATTTTTCGTCAAAGTTTTCTGGGCTTCTACATGTGGGAATGATTTCATATTTGGTCTGAAGCTTTATGATGATGAGTTGTACCGTGTAAGCAATTTTCAGGTTTGCCGTGCCACTACTTCCTGTTTGCCGATACTTTAACTTTTTAGCTCACCTGGCTATGCCAGGGAGAGCTTTTGCCATCACTTGGCGTCCGTCGCCCGTCCGTCCGTCCGTCGTAAACTTTTCTTCAAAAATCTTCTCCTCTGAAACCACTGGGCCAATTTAATCCAAACTTGGCCTCGGTCATCACCAGGGTATGCAGTTTAAAAAATGTGTTCGGTTAGTCCGAGGACCAAACAGCATGGCCGCTGTTACTAAAAATAGAACATATGGGTAAATTGCTGTTTTTGGCAAATAACTTCAAAACCGTTGCAGATATCAAAAATCTGACATGGGGGTAGAATTGTTCAGAATGACAAGATCTATCTGCCCTGCAATTTTGAAGAAAATCGGAAAAAACCATCTCAGAGTCATAGCCCTTTTTCCGTAAAATTTTCAAAATTTACACATTTGTTATTTTTTATTTCAAAAAGTGTAACAGCTAGAGGTCAAGTGTAAATTGAAAAAATGTTCAGCATATCAAGATCTACCCACCCTGAAATTTTGAAGAAAATCCATAAACCCTTGTAGGAGTTATTGCCCTTTTTTCACCGAATTTTTAAAATTTNTTGTCCGATTTCAATGACATTTGGTTTCCAAATTGGTCTTGATGTCGTAACTTCAAAACTGATGTTAAAAATTGTTTGTTGACTGCCATTTTCAAAATGGCCACCAAAAAAGGCGGGAAAATTCAACATTGTCCGATTTCAAAGAAATTAATTTTCTAAATAGATATTGATGTTGCGACTTCAAAACCGGTGTTGAAAATTGTTTGTTGACTGCTATTTTCAAAATGGCTGCCAAAAAAGGCAGGAAAATTCAACATTGTCCGATTTCAATGACATTTGGTTTCCAAATTGGTCTTGATGTCGTAACTTCAAAACTGATGTTAAAAATTGTTCGTTGACCGCCATTTTTAAAATGGCTGCCAAAAAAGGCGGTAAAAATTCAACATTGTCTGATTTCAATGAAATTTGATTTCCAAGTAGATATTGATGTTGCAACTTCAAAACCGATGTTAAATTTGTTTGTTGACTCCCATTTACAAAATGACATCTCGACTTCAAAACTGGTGTCGAAAGTGGTCCTTAGCAAGAACTTTTTTTTAATTTCAAAAACTGTGACAGATAGAGGTGAAGTGTAAATTTTGAAAAATGTTCAGCATATCAAGATCTACATACTCTGAAATTTTGAAGAAAATCCAACTGCCTGTGTTGTAGTTATTGACTTTTTTCACCAAAAAAAATTAAAATTTTTCAATGCCATATGGTTATGGGTTATTTCCCTTTAAATTCTGCTTTCAAATCTTCTTTTGCTTACTTTTCTCTTTTAAGTTTTAGAGAAATTGCCTGCTATCACTTTATTAGAAATAATTATTTAATACATAATCTAGAGTAAAAAAGTGTTTTGTACAAATTTTTACATTTTTTTGCAAAAATACTTTCATAAACTATACTTATTTCACAGTTTAATAATAATTGTTTATAACTGTATATTGTATCATATAATATGTTTGTTTGCCCACAATGCAAACATCTTTCTCAGTTAATAGTGAAGTTGCATCTATGCTTCATTGACTGTATAACTTTATAGCTGACCTGCATGGTGATCTTCTTGCCTTCAGTGGTCTGTCCATCGTAAACTTTCATTCAAATATCATCTTCTCTGAAACCATTGGGCCAATTGGAACTAAACTTGGGCACAATGGTCCTTAGGTGGCCCCATTAAAAAAAAGTGTATGGCAAGTCTGTATCATATCCAAGATGGTCGCCAGCAGGGAACGCAGTTTAACATTGGACCCTATGGGAAAGCATTCAAAGATCTTCTCTGAAACTACTGCGCCAATTAGAACCAAACTTGGTCACAATAGTCCTT
>MJUU01011778.1:74962-85362 GCA_002080025.1 Modiolus philippinarum
CCATCTGGAACATAGTTTTTACATTGGCCCTATTGATTTTAAGGGGAACCTCTGCCCAAATTTTTGAATTTTTGTTTGAAAAGTGGTCTGCATACTATGTATTACTTTAATTATAAGGGGAACCCCTGCCCAAATTTTTTTTAAATGGTGTTCTATTATGGGTTGAAATGGATGGTGGATATTTCGGTTGCCATGGAAACCAAACAAGAATACTGTAATTTTAGAAAAAAAAGTATTCTGCTAAATTTTATTTTTCGTTTTTCCTATTGGAAATGTCTTTTATCTATGTCAGCCATGGTCCAGGTGAGCGATACAGGCTCTTGAGAGCCTCTTGTTACATCGGCCTTATTGATTTTAAAGGGGAACCTCTGCCCAAATTTTTGAATTTTCATTTGAATTGTGGTCTGAATGTTTCAATTTCAGCAATATGTATTACCTTGATTATAAAGGGAACCCCTGCCCAATTTTTTTTTTAAAAGTGTTCTGTTCTGGGTTGTAATGGATGGTTGATCTTTGGGTTGCCATGGAAACCAAACAAGAATACTGTAATTTAAGAAAAAAAAAGTATTCTACTAAATTTTATGTTTTGTTTTTCCTATTGGAAATGCCTTTTATCTATGTCAGCCATGGTCCAGGTGAGCGATACAGGCTCTTGAGAGCCTCTTGTAATTTAAACACAATTCAACCCTGATAGCTCTGACACTCCTCTAGCTCGAATTGTTTTCATCAGTCTTTTGGGTGTTCGAGCTATTTATTTAAGTTTGACTGTATAAACAATGTGTAAGAATATGGCAATATCCTATCCATAATTTTAAGCTCACCTGCCTAAAGCCAGGGTAAGCCATTGCCATCACTTTGCGTCCGTTGTCCCTCCAGAGTAAATTTTTCATTGAAAGATCTTAGCTTCTGAAACTACTAGGCCAATGGAACTGCACTTGGCTACAATAGTCCTTAGATGGTACCCTGCAAAAAAAAAAGTTTGTCAGGTCTGCTCTTTATCCAAGATGGCCAGCGGGGAACTTAGCTTTTATATTTCACATTATATATTGGAAAACACATTCAGAGATCTTGTACTCTGAAACTGCTTTGGACCAATTGAAACCAAATTTGGTCAAAATAGTCCTTAGGTGGTCCCCTGCAAAAAAGATGTTTTTCAGGTTCAGGCTATATACAAGATGGAAGCCGGCAGGGAACATAGTTTAACATTGAAAAATGAGAAAACACATCCAGAGATCTTTTCATCTGAAACTCATTGGTCAGATGGAACACAAGCAAAAAATAGTCCTTGATTGGTCCCCTTCAAAAAAGGTATTTTTCAGCTCCAGGCTATATCCAAAGTTGCTGCCAGCTCAGAACATAATTTAACATCAGACCCTTGGGAAAACTGCTGAGCTAATTGGAACCAAACTTTGCTATAATGGTCTTTATGTAGTTATTTGCAAAAATGTGTTTTGAGGTTTTTGCTTTATTCAAGATGGCTGTAAGTAAGGAACATCATTCACCATTGGCCCCATGGGAATGCTTCCAAAGATCTTCTCCTGGTTAATTTAAATACTTATGGCCACAATTGTCTTTAGATCATCTCCTGCCAAAAAGTGTTTTTTTTTTCAGGTTCACACTTAATTCAAGAGGACTGCCAGCTAGGAATATGGTTTGACATTTGACCTTATTGAAACATTTTCAAAGGTCTTCTCTCCTTAAACCACTGGGCATATTGAAACCATAGTTTAGTTTTGACCTTTTATCATAGACTGCCTATGTAAGTCAAGTTTTAGGTGAGCAACACAAGACTCTTCAGAGCCTCTTCTTTTGGTTTTTATTTTATGTAATGTTTTTAAGAGCTGTATTACTTTATCTTTTACAACTTGAATGATAAACATATATAATGATTTTAATTTTCAGGTAGTGTTATTTTACAAGAAGCTGATCTTGTCACCTTTGGACATCCAAATGGTAAGAACCTACCAGCAGGAGAGAGATGCAGACAGCCAGATTCAGAATATCAGTTTATTGTAAGTTACATTTAGTGTTGAATGATAGAGCAGAAAATAGTAACAAATAAATGGCATAAAGAATGCTTTCTTCTCAATTCAATAAAGCAGAAAGCCAGTTAATCAAAGCTTCAGCTGTCTCTAAACTATAAATACAGAAAGCCTGTTGCTTATATTCATAGACACAAATATCTGAAACTGAAAATCTGTCCTAAATACCAGATGGCTATTGTATTGAGACGTCAGTTGTGACAACCTTGGAAATGCACTTTTAACAGTCGCCTAGTCTGAAGCCGAGTGATACTAGTAGTTGGTGAAATAAGTTCTAAAATGATCAATCTTATAACATTCATGAAACTGTTATATTAGATGCTCCTTATGCGTTCATTCCCCATGTCAGCAGTAAGGACTTGTAAAGTTGTTGTGAGAATGTGCCGTTACAAACATAGATTACCTATATCAATTTGAGGTATTGTATGTGTAAAATATGTCTCTTTCTTTATAAGTATGTCTTTGAGGCCTAAACTATTGCTATTTAATCTGGTCTTGGTATATTTATACCCCCCGCAAACGAAGTTTGGGGGTATATAGGAATCGCCATGTCTGTCCGTCTGTCCCCTTTCGTGTCAGGAGCATAACTTTTAGTACCTTTGCACCTAGGATTACCAAACTTGGTGTGTGGATGCATCATGGGAAGGCGATGTGTCGCGTACCAAATTTAGGTCACTTTGGCCTTGACTTTGACTTTTATGATAGTAAAACCATGTGCATATCGTGTCCCGAGCAGAACTTTTGAACCGTAGCACCTAGGATTATCAAACTTGGTGTGTGGATGCATCATGAGAAGACGATATGTCGTGTACCAAACTTAGGTCACTGTGACCTTGACTTTGACCTTTATGATAGTAAAACCATGTGCATTTCGTATCCAGAGCAGAACTTTTGAACCGTAGCACCTAGGATTATCAAACTTGGTGTGTGGATGCATCATGGGGAGGCGATGTGTCGCATACCAAATTTAGATAACTGTGACCTTGACTTTGACCTTTGACCTTGATGGTAGTAAAACCATGTGCATTTCGTGTCCGGATCAGAACTTTTGAACCGTAGCACCTAGGATTATCAAACTTGGTGTGTGGATGCATTATGGGAAGGCAATGTGTCGTGTACCAAATTTAGGTCACTCTGACCTTGACTTTGACCTTTCCAATTACCATGTGGTTGAAGGTCAGGGGCAGTTGAACTTAACCTTTGTGTATAAATGTTCAGAAAAAGAATTTCGCTTATTTGACAGAATTGCTGTACAAACCACTGGTACGGCAAAAGCCAGTCAGTTGTGAAATGTAGCCGCAATATTCTAGGGTGTGGGAAGATTACTGCTCAAAGAAAAGGAAGTTCACTATTGGAAGTCGTAAAGTTAATCCATGGTCATTAATTTTTAGCTCACCTGGCCTAAAAGGCCATGTGAGCTTTTGCCATCACTATGCGTTCGTTGTCTGTCTGTCTGTCTGTCCATCAACAATTTCAAAAATCTTCTCCTCTGAAACCGCTGGGCCAAATGTAACCAAACTTGACTTGAATTATCACCAGGGTATGGCTTCTCAAAATTGTGTTCGATTAGTCGGCTGGTCAAACAACATGGCCGCCATTGCTAAAAATAGAACGTAGGGGTAAATTGCAGTTTTTGGCGAATAACTCGAAAACCATTACAGATATCAAAAATCTGACACAGGATAAAAATGATCAGCATGATGAGATCTACCCACTGTGCAATTTTGAAGAAAATCTGAAACCGATGTCGGAGTTATAGCCCTTTTTCTGTTAAATTTTCAAAATTTTTGCATTTTTATGCCCCCAGATCGAGGATCGGGGGGCATATTGTTTTTGTCCTGTCTGTCTGTCTGTCTGCTGTCTGTCCGAAACTTTAACCTTGGCTATAACTTTTTAACTATATAAGGTAGACTTTTGATACTTGGCAAGTGTATAGGTCTAGTCAAGAGGAACATAAATATGCAAAAAAAAATTAGGTCAAAGGTCAAGGTCAAAGGGGTCAAAAAGGGGTAAAAATCGGAATCTGGGGGCATATGTAGTGTTTCACAAACACATCTTGTTTATGTTTTATTTCAAAAACTGTACCAGATAGAGGTCAAGTGTAAATTGTAAAAATGTTCAGCATATCAAGATCTACCCACCCTGAAATTTTGAAGAAAATCCATAAACTGTTGTAGGAGTTATTGCCCTTTTTTCACCGAATTTTTTTAATTTTTGTATTTTTCATCTTTTATTTCCAAAACTATAGAAGATAAAGGTTAAGTCTAAATTGATGAAATGTTTGCCATGCTGTGGCGACTTCAAAACTGATGTTGAAAATTGTTCCTTGACNGCCATTTACAAAATGACGTCTCAGCTTCAAAACTGGTTTGAAAGTGGTCCTTAGCAAGAACATTTTTTGTCAAAACAGCCCAACAAAGAAATATAGTAAAACATGATCAGACTTTAAAAACAGTTCAAAATATTGGAGGTGTTTGAGCTACGAAAGTTTGAGAAACTAAAGATCAACTGTATAACTTGCAATGTTACCTTGATTGTGGCAACTGAAAGCCAGGTGAGCGATGTACAGGCTCCTCGGAGCCTCTGGTTTGTTCATTAGAGGGTTATCCGAAATTGTGTGATTTTTTTTAAATGAAAGAACTCAAGCTATTGAAATGGAAGCTAAGATTAAAAGACTTGGATAGACTATCATCTTCATCTTTATTGGCCCTTATTTTGACCTGGCTTCATAAAAATAAAGGAAAAAATCGACTAAAAGAGGCGCACAATAAGTACCTACAGGTATCCAAAATATATTTATCCACGAGGGTCCAATATTGAATTTACGTATGTGTGATCAAATCAAAGTGGTCATAAATTGAGGGGGGGGGGGATTAGTCTGGCTTTGCTGACAGCTCTAGTTATTTTTAGTTTGACAGTCCAAAAGGGCCATATGAGCTATTGCTATACCCTTGAATTTTCCTGAGGTTGGTCACGCTCTGACCACCATTGAAAGAAAGATGAATTATCTGTCTGTCGTCCTTTATTCTTGTCATCCTTCAAACCAGGATTTATATAATTAAAAATATGTCATGCCTCCAATAATTTTCAAGTTTTATCAGAGTACTCAGTCCTAAGAAGCCTTTAATCAGTTTGCTTGAAAGTTGGGACTGGCATATCATGTTCTCTTGGCACAGCTGTTCATTATAACAGGAAAACTGAGGAATGTACGTTCACATGAAAAAACCCTTTATCCAGATATAGAGAATTTTATTATACTATCTATGTTAACTATAGTCTGTTATTTGTTTCAGTTTGAAAGATGTACATGTACAGAGGCAGATCTTGATCTCCAACATCAAAGACCATCGGTAAGTATGATGGCCTGCGTCATTGGCTATAGGGACAGACCTGTGGTAAAATCTACAATATACATTGACCTATGTCTTCGTGCTATTTAACGATTTCATAGATCATTTCTTCACAAGAACATCCCAAAACATCATGGAAACTTCACAAATGATGCTGCATAACTGCTCTTTCTATTGGTTAGTTGAAATACAAAATGATGTTTTTTTTCCATATTAGAATCAAAATAATTTATGGAAGCCGTGTTATATCGATATTTTACCACTATCAGACACGGCTTCAATAAATTATTTCTTAAATGTACAATAACCCTTAGTTTGGGGCAGTTTACAAGTCATGTTATTTATTATAAAAATAATTTTTATGCCCCACGAATCGAGGGGGGGGGGGATAAAGTTTTTGAAAGCTCGTGTATTTTAGCTCACGTTTTTGTAACGAACATGTTATAAAAATGATAAGAATATGAATTTTAAATACATTTGAACTTTCTTTTCATTTTAGATAACTATTTTGTTAAATTTCTTAATGAATGAAACCTAAATGAACAATTATTAGATAAAGATGGCGGAATAATACCACTGAGACACCTTAAGTCCATTTCTCAATAACTAGAAGTGGTAGATTGATAATATTTGGTATGTAGGTTGGTATTGTGTAGTACATGTCAGTCTGGCAGGTGACTTTTGTCCTTGACCTCAATTTCACGGTCTAATGGCCATGTTAAGTATTTCTGCTTAAGTCCATTTCTCAATAACTAGAAGTGGTAGGTTGATAATATTTGGTTTGTAGGCTGGTCTTGGGTAGTACATGTTAGTCTGGCAGGTGACTTTTGTCCTTGACCTCAATTTCACAGTCTAGTGAGCATGTTCACTTTTCTGATTAGTTCACTTAGATTTCACATCAATTTAGAGGCCAGCAGGGACGGGCGAGACATCTTTTAGGGTCATCACTTGTTAGAAATATGTGAAATCTTTATTTTTCATAATTTTTCGATGGGATTTTTATCTTTTGAATATTCTCATTGTAAAGTTGCAGTAATATGGCAGTATATTTTGTGTTGCTCTTAGGTTTCCAAGCTTTAATGGGTCAAAGGGGCCAAATTGCAATATTTCAAAATATGTGAAATCATTTTTCATTGGATTTCAACCTGAGTTTTTTCTTTGGATTTCTCTTGATGTAAGCTTTTAATTGGTAGTCAGCAGAATTTTTTAGCTCTTACAATATCCTATTTATAAGGGATTAAAAAGGCTAATTTTTATTTTCACTAGTTTGTGTGCAGTTAATTTATGTGTCAAGGTCCTTATTTTGTCCAGCAAATTACTGTGTCCACATTCATTTTAGTTTACACTTGTTCAATTTTCAGTGGTCGACATGCTGCGGTCGTATCATGCTGCGCTCAGCTTAGCCCTTTATTTTTGAATGATTTTCACTAAAATTGAAAGGAATTTAAAGAAAATTTCTGAATAATTGAAAATAAAAACAAAATTGAGCTTAGAAAAAATGGGGCGGGTGGGGATGAGAATCTATTAATTAATTTGATATGGCCTAATGGTGTATCCCTCCATCTGTCCAAACACTTTAGCATTAGCAGTAATAGAAAATTTATGCTGAAAATGAAACTTGGGGATAAGGAAGTCGCATTGATTTCTGGCCAGTAGGTAAAAAGTCTAGTAAAGGTCATATATTCTCACATTAATAGATAATTTCAATTTGAAATGAAAATTCTGTGGCATAACTTCAGTGCATTTTTTGGACTCCAATAAAACTTCTACAGATAGAGAGACATGAGAGAGAGACAGAGGGGGGATTTGGAGTGAAGCCCCTTTAAAATATTGCAAAAAATAAAATGTGTTGATGTATCACTGTAATATTTTAACATATCTTTGAATCAACAATTTTATGGCCTACATAATTTTGACAAACATACACAGAAATCATGTGTTTTTTCAGACAAGCTTGTTACACTTGAGAAGGGACAGTATTGGAGAAAGTATACCAAGGTCATACAATACAGACCTACCGATTATGAGGGAGAGAAGAAATTCAAACAATAATGGGAGTGAATTAATTCCACAAGTAGTTGATAATGAAACTCCACCATTATATAGAAATCCTGATGCAGAAAATAATAATGTAAGTACAATAAAAGTTAATTCCAAGACATGTGTTCATCATGTTCATGTTGTCCCAAGTTTATATGTTAACTGATAGCATGGACATGTACTATAAGGTATGAGCAACTTGTTTGAAGGCCTCATGGTGACTTCAAGATGGCTTTGTTTTACCATGTATTTGTAGAGACTTTGTCTCCTGTGAATTTACTCCATATCCCTTCAGTGCTTATTTCAAATAACAAACAATTCTGTACTACTGATGTTCCTTATAAAAAAGTTCTACATCTGCTTTTAACGAACAGTATATTTAAATGAAAGTTATTCAGAAGAAAACATCAGCAGGGAGGAAGAAGCATGGATTTTAGGATTAGTATGTTTAATATCCAGTTCAAAAATGCTTATAGAAATTGAAAATAAAGGCCAAACATTGTTTTGAAGGACATAATTTTAGAATGCCTTCATAGATTTGAATTAAACTTACATGGATGAAATCTTCCGAGTTAGTTGAGTATGAAGTTCAGGGGGACTATTGGAGTAGTCTTTGACCTATATTTACCGCATAGACGACTTGCATTGAAGTTTACGTCTGAGCTCAGATCTCGGTCACTATACATGGTAGGATAATGTAACCTTACATATGCATGCATCTCTGATGGTAGGTCAGCATCAAGGCAAAATTAGGTCAGTTTTACCTATATTTTCCGCTTGAATGACTTACATTCAAGTTTATGTCTGAGTTCAGATCTCAGTCACCATCTATGGTAGGATCATGTAACCTTTCATATGCATGCATCTCTGATGGTAGGTCAGCATCCAGGCAAAATAAGGTCACTTTTGACTTACAGTTTCCACTTGAACGACTTTCATTCAAGTTTATGTCGGGGTATATTTCTTAGTCACTAGACATGGTAGGATCATGCAACCTTGCATAGGCATGCATCTTTGATGGTAGGCCAGCATCCAGGCAAAATTAGGCCACTTTGACCAATGTTTTCCACTCCGTTGATTTACATTCAAGTTTATTGACAAGTTTCTTTCTCAGTTATTATACATGAAAGAATAATCAAAACTTGCAAATGCATGCATCTCTGATGGTAGGTCAGCATCCAGACTTAATTACGTCACTGACTTATATTTTCTGCTTGAACGATTTACATTAAAGGTTATGGAAAAGTTCAGATCTCAGTCACTTTACGTTGTAGGATCATGTTACCTTGCATATACATGCATCTCTGATGGCAGGTAAGCATCCAGGCAAAATTAGGTCGGTTTGACCTATATTTTCGGCTTGATTGACTTGCATTCAAATTTATAGAAAAGTTTAGATCTCGGTCACTATACATGTTAGGAAAATGTAAACTTGCATATACATGCATCTCTGATAGTAGGTCATTATCCAGGCAAAATTAGTTTACTCTGACAATGTGCCATAACAAGGCGAGTTGATTACCTAAGTTTCTCATAGCCCTGAATTAGCTCCTTATTTCGGTAAAAAATTTTATGCCCCCGCCATTAGGCGACGGGGGCATTACGTTTTACCCTTGTTTGTACGTACGTCCGAAATTTTCGTCAAGGATTTCTCAGCTTGTGTATGCAGGAATGATTTGACATTTGGTATGATGAATTGTACCGTGTCTCCGCTTTTCAATCCAAAACTCATCTACTTCCTGTTTGCCGATATATCTGTATGGCGGGGCATCCGTGTCCCATGGACACATTTTCTTTTATTTGTGTCTTAAAACTACAAAGAATATCTCTCTCAACAAAATGTTTTCAGAGTTTCCTATATATTCTGTATATTTATTGCTAAAAACACTGGTTTTCAAAGCTTGATAAAAGAAAAAGATGAACATTAACATTCTTCTTTTGGACCAATGGAGATAGGACAGTAAAAAATCGTGGACAATAATGTCTGGCAGAGATTTCTGTTCTGCTCAATCTACCTTTATGAGGTAAAAACTGATATTTCAAAAATGAATTTTTAGCTCACCTGGCCTAAAAGGCCATGTGAGCTTTTGCCATCACTTTGCGTCCGTCGTCCCTCCTTCCTTCAACAATTTCAAAAATCTTCTCCTCTGAAACCGCTTGGTCAATTGTAACCAAACTTGGCCTCAATCATCACCAGGGTATGCAGTTTCAAAATTGTGTTCGATTAGTCTGTAGATCAAACAACATGGCTGCCGCTACTAAAAATAGAACATAGGGGTAAATTTCAGTTTTTGGCTAATAACTCGAAAACCGTTACAGATATCAAAAATCTAACATGAGGTAAAAATGATCAGCATGATGTAATCTACCCTTTGTGCAATTTTAAGGAAATCTGAAAACTCGTCTCGGAGTTGTAGCCCTTTTTCCGTTAATTTTTCAAAATTTTTGCATTTTTTATTTTTTAATTTAAAAAAGTGTGACAGATAGAGGTCAAGTGTAAATTGCAAAAAAGGTACAGCATATCAAGATCTACCCACCCTGAAATTTTGAAGAAAATCCATACACCCTTGTAGGAGTTATTGCCCTTTTTTTACATAATTTTTAAAATTTTTGATTCTTCATCTTTTATTTCCAAAACTATAGAAGATGAAGGTTAAGTTTAAATTGATGAAATGTTTGCCATGCTGTGGCGACTTCAAAACTGATGTTGAAAATTGTTTGTTGACCGCCATTTTAAAATGGCCACCAAAAAAGGCAGGAAAATTCAACAATGTCCGATTTCAATGAAATTTGATTTCCAAATAGATATAGATGTTGCAACTTCAAAACCGATGTTGAAAATTGTTTGTTGACTGCCATTTCAAAATAACGTCTCGACTTCAAAACTGGTGTAGAAAGTGGTCCTTAGCAAGAACATTTTTTGTCAAAAAAGCCCTAGAAAGAAATATAGTAAAACATGATCAGACTT
>MJUU01011778.1:85416-104685 GCA_002080025.1 Modiolus philippinarum
GTTACCTTGATTGTTGCAACTGAAAGCCAGGTGAGCAATACAGGCTCACAGTACAGGCTCCTGGGAGCCTCTGGTTCATTGTTCTAAAAATTTCATTTATCTTTGTTGTGAAGAAAATAAAATAAAATTTTCAACCAATATGTATAATACATTAAACTAACCACCTTCCAGACCTTGATTTCAAAGGTGTTGCTGTGTTTGATGATTAAGCAAGTAATTTTCTTGAATTATAACTTAATATTTTTTTGCTTTTCAGGCAAGTTTGATTTATGCCAGAAACAATGACATCAGTGAAGGAGCATCAAATCCATCAGGAACAGACATCCCCTCTGTTGGTGGAATATCACAGGTGATATCCAATGATAATGGTAATGAAATGATACACCAGGTAGACAACAGAGAAAGTCCATCAATTTGTACAGAAATTAAAAATAGTACAGAGAATGAGGGTGTTAACAAATCAACCTGTCAAAAAATGGAAGTTATTGTTCAGTCTGATAATGTAACCTCTAACGGAGAATCTTCAGACAGTAATTATATAGGAAAAGTAGCTCCCAGTATTGAGGAAGGAAGCATTGCAGATATGGATGTTCCGACCAGTGTTGAGAAAAAGTCTGATATCAGTCCTAATGACATGACTTTTGAACAAAATGGTCCCAATGTAGAAGTAACAGTTAATCAAAAGTCAAATAATGAACATGATACAGAAAGAGAGGAAATAATTGAAAACATGGATACAGAAAATATTGATATGTTAGAAATGTTTGATGACGAGATGAACGATGACAATAATGATAAATATGAGGGTGAACCAGTTGGAGAACCAGTCATCCAGCAAGATGACCAAGTTTCCATTATTCAACAAACAGACCCTACTTCAGACAATATGGAACAAGTTGTTGGTGGAAGTGAAGAAGTCCATGTTTTGCCTAATGATCAGCCTGGCTCTCCAGGGCCATCCACAGGTTCTTATGAGAACATTAATTTAACTGCTGAGAATGTAGAATTGTCCCTTCTTACTGCAAACGAGGTAGAATTTAGTCAAGCCAAAATATGTCGTGACAGTCTGAATGATGTAACTTTGGATAATGAAAATATGGATGGTATTGCAAATGTTGAAGAGGTGGTTCATGAGAATGAGAATGTTACTGCAGTTGTGGAAGATTCAGAACAGGTTCATGAAAATAATGATGATGTTGCAGTTGAATTTGTTCATGAATTTGATAATGGCACTGCAGTTGCCAAAGATGAATTGGTTCATGAGAAAGAGGATGATGTTGCAGTTGATCAAGATCCAGAACAGGTTCATGAAAACGAAGATGGTATTGCAGTTGTAGAAGATGAATTTGTTCATGAAATCGATGATGATATTGCAGTTGTTGAATACAAATTGGTTCGTGAAAATAAGTATGGTACTGCAGTTGTTATAGATCTAGAACAAGATCATGAAAGTAAGGAGGGTGTTTCAGTTGTTCAAGAGGAATTGGTTCATGAAATTGAGGAGGATATAGCAGTTGTTGAAGATGAATTGGTTCATGAAAATAAAAATAGCACTGCAGTGGTTGAAGATGAATTGGTACATGAAAAAGAGGATGATATTTCCAGTGTTGAAGACAATTTGGTCCATGAAAATCAGGATGGTTTTGCAGTTAAGGATGAATTGGTTCATGAAATTGAAGACAGTGCTGCATTTGTTGAAGATCCAGAACAAGTCCATGAAAAAATGGAGGGTGTTGCATTTGTTCAAGACGAATTGATTCATGAAATTGAGGACGATATAGCAGTTGTTGAAGATGAATTGGTTCATGAAAATAAAAACAGCACTGCAGTGGTTGAAGATGAATTGGTTCATGAAAAAGAGGATGATATTTCCAGCGTTGAAGACAATTTGGTCCATGAAAATCAGGATGGTATTGTAGTTAACGATGAATTGGTTCATGAAATTGAAGACGATGCTGCAGTTTTTGAAGATCCAGAACAGGTCCATGAAAATAAGGAGGGTGTTGCAGATGAATTGGTTCATGAAAAAGAGGATGATATTTCCAGTGTTGAAGACAATTTGGTCCATGAAAATCAGGATGGTATTGCAGTTAAGGATGAATTGGTTCATGAAATTGAAGACGATGCTGCAGTTGTTGAAGATCCGAAACAGGTTCTTGGAAATGAGAATGGTGTTACAGTTGTTCAAGATGAATTGGTTCATGAAAATGAGGATGGAACTGAAGTTGTCGAAGATAAGTTTGTCAATGAAAATGAGAACAGCACTGCAGTGGTTGAAGATGAATTGGTTCATGAAAATGAGGATGAGACTGCAGTTGAAGATGAATTAGCTCATGAAAATGAGAATGATATTGAAATTGTTGGAGATGATTTGGTTCATGAAAATGAGGATGGAATAGATGGTTTGGATCGTGGAAGTGTAGAGAATGATAATGAAAATGAGGACTATGAAGGAGTATTTAGTGATGATGAAGTGATTGAGACAGGTGTTGGATTGTCACAGATATTAGGAAAAAACCATGTTGAACTAAGCAATAATGATGGTAATGTATCAGAAAATGATCTTACCCATGATGATGATAACATACAAGACATTAATGTAAATGACGGAAACAACAGACAATATTCCAACCAGAATGAAGACCTTGAATCAGAGGTCAGTTTTGAGGATACAGATCATAAACCATGTTCCATCAAAGATGATGAAATATCAGAAGTTTCTGTTGTTACCATCAGCAAGGAACCCTGTTTAACCAAAGAGGATGGTAACATATCAGAGGTCATTCTTCAGGACGTGAACAATAAACCATGTTTTATGGAGAATAAAAATAGCATGCCAGAAGTCACCATTCAACAAAGCCTTGATGAAGGGGAAATTAAGACGGACACAGAAATTGATCTCGCCCTTGATGATGATCTCTTACAAGACATAAATGTAGATGACAGAATCAACGAAGTATATTCAAACCAGAATGATGACCGTGAATCAGAAGTCAGTCTTGAAGATACAAATGATAAACCGTGTTCCATCAAAGATGATGAAATATCAGAAGTCTCTGATGATAACAAACCATGTTTAACCAAGGATGAGGATGACATATCAGAGGTCACTCTTCAGGATAATAAAAGCAATCCAGAAGTTATCCTTCAACGGAACCTCGAGGACAGGGAAAACAAAACATGTTCCATCCATGATGATGAAATATCAGTTGTCTCTGCTGATAACATAGACAACAAACTATGTTTGACCAAGGAGGGTGACGAATATGTCAAAACAGACAACAAAAGTGGAAACATGTATGATGTAGTTTCTTCAACCATTAGTTTAAGGGAAGAAAAAGAAGATGATTACATGGAGAGCAAGAAAAATGATGATGTAGAGCTAGAAGAATTTTCACTTCAACTGTCTTTGTCCGAGGATGATGATAAAAGTTTGTGTAATGACAAACAAGATGAGAACAATATAAATGTCAGTCTTACAGATGGTGACAATAAAAGTAGTACATATGTGAACCTTATTAGAGATGGGAATGTTGAATGCCTGGCAGATAATAGGGAAAATATTCCTGTCGAGCTAGAACATAAAAATGAAAGTCTGCATGATGACAAACAAGATGTGGACAGTAAAAATGTCTGCCTTACAGATGATGACAATAAAAGTAGTACAGATCTTGGTATAGATGGGGAAATAGAATACCAGGCAGATCATGGGCAAAATATTCCTGTTGAGCCAGAACATGAAATTCCTGTCGAACCAGAACATGAAAATGAAATTCCGCATGATGATAAACAAGATGTGAACAGTAGAAATGTCTGCCTCACAAATGATGACAATAAAAGTAGCCAAGAATTTGGTATAGATGGGGAAATAGAATACCAGGCAGATAATGAGAAAAATATTCCTATCGAGCTAGATCATAAAGATGAAAGTCTGCATGATGACAAACAAGATGTGAACAGTAAAAATGTCTGCCTTACAGATGATGACAATAAAAGTACCACAGTTCTTGATATAGATGGGGAAATAGAATACCAGGTAGATAATGGGGAAAATATTTCTGTCAAGCCAGAACATGAAATTCCTGTCGAACCAGAACATGAAAATGAAAGTCTCTATGATGAGGAACGAGATGTTAACAGCAGAAATGTCTTCCTTACAGATGAAGGCAATGAAAGTAGCACAGGTCCTGGTATAGATAGGGAAATAGAAAACCAGGCAGATAATGCGGAAAATATTCCTGTCAAGCCAGAACATGAAATTCCTGTCAAGTTAGAATATAAAGATGAAAGTCTGCATGATGACAAACAAAATGTGAACAGTAGAAATGTCTGCCTTACAGATGATGACAATAAAAGTAGCCAAGATCTTGGTATAGATGGGGTAATAGAATACCAGGCAGATAATGGGGAAAATATTCCTGTTGAGCCAGAACATGAAAATGAAAGTCTACATGACAACAAACAAGATGTGAACAGTGAAAATGTCTGCCTTACAAATGATGACAATAAAAGTAGCCAAGAATTTGGTATAGATGGGGAAATAGAATACCAAGCAGATAATGAGAAAAATATTCCCATTGAGCTAGAACATAAAAATGAAAGTCTGCATGATGACAAACAAGATGTGAACAGTAGAAATGTCTGCCTAACAGACAATTACAGTAAAATTAGTACAGATCATGGTATAGATGTGGAACTACAATGCCAGGCAGATAATGGGGAAAATATTCCTGTCGACCCAGAACATGAAATTCCTGTTGAACCAGAACATGAAAATAAAAGTCTGTATGATGAGGTACAAGATGTTAACAGCAGAAATGTCTGCCTTACAGATGAAGGCAATGAAAGTAGCACAGGTCCCCATATAGATGGGGAAATAGAAGACCAGGCAGATAATGGGAAAAATATTCCTGTCCAGCTAGAACATGAAATTCCCTTCGAGATAGAACATGAAGATGAAAGTCTGCATGGCGACAAACAAGATATGAACAGTAGAAATGTCATCCTTACAGATGAAGACAATAAAAGTAGCCAAGATCTTGGTATAGATGGGGAAATAGAATACCAGGCAGATAATGGGGAAAATATTCCTGTTGAGCCAGAACATGAAAATGAAAGTCTACATGACAACAAACAAGATGTGAACAGTGAAAATGTCTGCCTTACAAATGATGACAATAAAAGTAGCCAAGAATTTGGTATAGATGGGGAAATAGAATACCAAGCAGATAATGAGAAAAATATTCCCATTGAGCTAGAACATAAAAATGAAAGTCTGCATGATGACAAACAAGATGTGAACAGTAGAAATGTCTTCCTCACAGATGATGACAATAAAAATACCACAGTTCTTGGTATAGATGGGGAAATAGAATTCCAGGCAGATAATGGGGAAAATATTCCTGTCAAGCCAGAACATGAAAGTCCTTTCGAACCAGAACATAAAAATGAAAGTCTGCATGATGACAAACAAGATGTAAACAGTAGAAATGTCTGCCTAACAGACAATGACAGTAAAAGTAGTACAGATCATGGTATAGACAGGGAACTACAATGCCAGGCAGATAATGGGGAAAATATTCCTGTCGAGCCAGAACATGAAATTCCTGTAGAGCAAGAGCATGAAAATGAAAGTCTGCATGATGACAAACAAGATGTGAACAGTAGAAATGTCTGCCTAACAGACAATTACAGTAAAATTAGTACAGATCATGGTATAGATGTGGAACTACAATGCCAGGCAGATAATGGGGAAAATATTCCTGTCGACCCAGAACATGAAATTCCTGTTGAGCCAGAACATGAAAATGAAAGTCTGCATGGGTACAAACAAGATGTGAACAGTAGAAATGTCTGCCTAACAGATGATGAAAATAAAAGTAGCCATAATCTTGGTATAGATTGGGAAATAGAATACCAGGCAGATAATGAGAAAAATATTCCCATCGAGCTAGAACATAAAAATGAAAATGTGAACAGTAAAAATGTCTGCCTTACAGATGATGACAATAAAAGTAGCCAAGATCTTCGTATAAATGGGCAAATAGAATGCCAGCCAGATAATAGGGAAAATATTCCTGTCAAACCAGAACATGAAAATGAAATTCCGCATGATGACAAACAAGAAGTGCACAGTAGAAATGTCTGCCTCACAAATGATGACAATAAAAATACCACAGTTTTTGGTATAGATGGGGAAATAGAATACCAGGCAGATAATGAGAAAAATATTCCCATCGAGCTAGATCATAAAAATGAAAGTCTGCATGATGACAAACAAGATGTGAACAGTAAAAATGTCTGCCTTACAGATGATGACAATAAAAGTAGCACAGATCTTCGTATAGACGGGCAAATAGAATGCCAGGCAGATAATAGGGAAAATATTGCTGCCAAGCCAGAACATGAAAGCCCTGTCGAATCAGAACATAAAAATGAAAGTCTGCATGATGACAAACAAGGTGTAAACAGTAGAAATGTCTGTCTTACAGACAATGACAGTGAAAGAAGTACAGATCATGGTATAGACGGGGAACTACAATGCCAGGCAGATAATGGGGAAAATATTCCTGTCGAGCCAGAACATGAAATTCCTGTAGAGCAAGAGCATGAAAATGAAAGTCTGCATGATGACAAACAAGATGTGAACAGTAGAAATGTCTGCCTAACAGATGATGACAATAAAAGTAGCCAAGATCTTGGTATAGATTGGGAAATAGAATACCAGGCAGATAATGAGAAAAATATTCCCATCGAGCTAGAACATAAAAATGAAAATGTGAACAGTAAAAATGTCCGCCTTACAGATAAAGACAATAAAAGTAGCCAAGATCTTCATTTAAACAGGCAAATAGAATGCCAGGCAGATAATAGGGAAAATATTCCTGTCGAGCCAGAACATGAAATTCCTGTCGAACCAGGACATGAAAATGAAAGTCTGCATGATGACAAACAAGATGTGAACAGTAGCAATGTCTGCCTCACAGATGATGACAATAAAAGTACCACAGTTCATGGTATAGATTGGGAAATAGAATACCAGGCAGATAATTGCGAAAATATTCCTTTAGAGCAAGAACATGAAAATGAAAGTCTGCATGATTTCAAACAAGATGTGAACAGTAGAAATGTCTGCCTTACAGATGATTACAATGAAAGTAGCCCAGGTCTTGGTATAGATGGGAATTTAGAATGCCAGGCAGATAATGGAGAAATGTTTTATGAGGATGAGCAGGAACATGAAAGAATAAGCCTACATAATGATTATCAGGATGAAAATTTTGACAGAAAGACATGCATGAGCATCGAAGGTGAACACAAAGAAATTGATTCAAGTCCGAATGTTGTGAAATGTGACTTTAATGAGAAATCTTTTGATGACAAACAGAACGACTTAGCAGGAAGCTTAGATTATAAACACCAAGAAATAGATGATCATTTGATTGATGACTTGAATAAGGAGACCGTTTCATATGTAGAGATTGTCAACAAGGAAGTTAAATTCCACAATAATCAAAGCAAAAGAGAAACTAAATATGAAAGTGAAAGTAGGGATGATGCAAAAACTGTTAACCAAAATAATTTCCAGGAAATAGAAGTAGATGATGGTAAAGAAGAAGCTGGTGTTACAATATTGCCTGAGGAGGGAGGAGATATTGAAAGTATTGATGATGGTGAAGAGTACATTGCTTTGTCAGGTATTGTAGCCATATCTCAGCTGTCTCAAGATAATGATCGAGAAGGCATTATACTCTCGGATGTTGAAACCATATCTGACCTATCTCAAGACTTGGCTGATGAACTTGTAGAAACTGAACCTAAAATGCCACACCTGTCACCTCAGAAATGTTCAGAAAAAACAGAAATTGCTCTCAAATCTAATGAACAAAATTATAAAACTGACATTGGCACAGAAATCATGTCACCAAAATTATCTTTGTCAGAACATGGATTGATGTCTAATTTATCACCAAAGGTAAACACAATTGATGGCAAAACAGAGGAAACTAAAGTTGAATCAGAGGAAACTGATGTTGGGTCAAAATCAAAGGCTGAACTAACAGAGAAAGTGGAAAGTAATACTGAAATAGAATTTTCTCAGAAATCATTTAATGAAGATGGACACAACAATGATGTTAAGTACTTCAATGATAATGAGGCTAAAAATGAGAATTCTGCAGAATCTTTAAAGGATTTCCGGATAGAAAAATACTCTTGTGTAGAGACCCAGTCTATTGAAGAAGTCATAAATTATAATGAAAATGAAAAAAGGCCACCTCTTTTGCTTACCAATAATGTGGATGTTCTGTCACAGGAGAATTCAGATGGTCATGAAACATTAAATGGAAATAAAACTGAAGATGAAAACGTCATCGGGTCATCCCAAACAAGTAAACATGACATTGAACATCATCCTGATGAAGGGGTGTTAGAACTCCAGCCTAAAAACTTGATTCAGTCGTCGCAAGAAGTAACAGATGAAGATGATATAGACCATATTCCAAAGTCACATGGTGGAATAACTGTTGGAGATAACCATGAACATGTAACCCAGTCAAGTCCCTGCCTTTCAGAAGAAATCCAAGTCAAAGCGAATTTAAGTCAAGTTAAAACAAGTGAAACTCTACAAGACATTTCACTTCAATCACCTAAACCTGTCCAAGACCGAAAACAGGAATCAACAAAAGATAATTTGTTAATAGGTGGAGGTACACTTCAATCCAAAATACTTAGAGAAGAAAGTGAAAGTAAAAGTAGAAAGAGAAAATTACCATCAGAATTCGAGAACCCTGATGAGCTTGTTATAAAAAGGGCCAACTTTGATCCTAGTTTAGTTCATGAGATGGTATCTGGATTTTTCAGAATATGGAAAGCAGTGACGAGTAAAGTCTTTGAGCCTAAAACTTTGAAAAAGAACTTAATTAAAAGGATTGTCAGACGCTTTTTCAGAATGAATCAAGAAAGTAGCATAAGGAATGATATTCCAACCAGTATACATCAGTATGGGTTTCACGATACCCAGGTAGCATTAGATCTTCTGCCAAAAAAGTCAATTAAGTACCTGACTGTAGATAATTGGAACAAGTCTAATGGTATTAACCAGATCAGAAAGGAGCTAGTCAATGATCAAGGTGTTGTTTTATCAGAAACTGAAACACCCACGAGCATCAAGAGTTCACCTATAGCTGAACCTGGTGGATGTGTATCAGAAGTAAAGGAACATGATAAAGATGGAGATGTCATTATAGACCATGTACAGAATCAGTCAGAATTAGATGCATTAATGGACACTGCAAACAACACAAATGATTTGAATATTTTGACAAAGACATTAGATGAAAATGAATTAAGATCAGACGATAATGAAATGAAATTTGGAGTGAATAGTCCAGAGTATGAACTGGTCATTTTTGGACCTGAACCTCAAACTGACATGGTAGCCAATTGTATTAGATCTTTAGTATCTCCACAACAGGAAAATACAAGTAAAATCTCAGATGAGATGCGTCATGTCAACACAACTGACCTTGAAGCTGAAGACATGTCCTCAGGATCTATAGTATCTCCACCACAGGAAACTACAAGAAAAATCTCAGATGAGATGAGTCATATCAACACAACTGACCTTGAAGCTGAAGACATGTCCTCGGGATCTAGAGTATCTTCGCCAAAGGAAACTACAAGTAAAATCTCAGATGAGATGACTCATATCAACACAACTGACCTTGAAGCTGAAGATATGTCCTCAGGATCTATAGTAACTATGTCACAGGAAACTACAAGTAAAATGACTGACGAGATGTGTCATGTCAACACAACTGACCTTGAAGCTGAAGACATTTCCTCGGGATCTATAGTAACTACGTCACAGGAAACTACAAGTAAAATGACTGACAAGATGAGTCATGTCAATACAACTTACCTTGAGGCTGTAGACATGTCCTCAGGATCTATAGTAACTATGCCACAGGAAACTACAAGTAAAATAACTGATGAGATGTGTCATGTCAACACAACTGACCTTGAAGCTGAAGACATTTCCTCGGGATCTATAGTAACTACGTCACAGGAAACTACAAGTAAAATGACTGACCAGATGAGTCATGTCAATACAACTGACCTTGAGGCTGTAGACATGTCCTCAGGATCTATAGTAACTACGCCACAGGAAACTACAAGTAAAATAACTGATGAGATGTGTCATGTCAACACAACTGACCTTGAAGCTGAAGACATTTCCTTGGGATTTATAGTAACTATGTCACAGGAAACTACAAGTAAAATCTCATATGAGATGAGTCATGTCAACACAAATTACCTTGAAGCTGTAGACAAGTCCTCAGGATCTATAGTATCTTCGCCACAGGAAACTACAAGTAAAATGACTGACGAGATGTGTCATGTCAACACAACTGACCTTGGAGCTGAAAACAAGTCCTCAGGATCTTTAGTATCTATGTCTCAGGAAACTATGAGTAAAATCTCTGATGAGATGAGTCATATCAACACAACTGACCTTGAAGCTGAAGACAAGTCCTCAGGATCTATAGTAACTATGTCACAGGAAACTAGGAGTAAAATCTCTGAGATGAGTCATGTCAACACAACTGACCTTGAAGCTGTAGACAAGTCTTCAGGATCTATAGTACCTTCGCCACAGGAAACTACAAGTAAAATGACTGATGATATGAGTCATGTCAACACAACTGACCTTGAAGCTGAAGACATTTCCCCGGGATCTAAAGTGTCTTCGCCAAAGGAAACTACAAGTAAAATCTCTGATGAGATGAGTTATTTTAACACAACTGACTTTGAAACTGAAGACAAGTCCTCTGGATCTATAGTTACTTTGCCACAGGAAACTACAAGTAAAATGACTGATGAAATGAATTATGTCAACACAACTGACCTTGAAGCTGAAGACATGTCCTCAGGATCTTTAGTGTCTGCGCCAAAGGAAACTACAAGTAAAATCTCAGATGAGATGAGTCATATTAACACAACTGATTTTGAAAAGGAAGACATGTCCACAGGATCTATAGTATCTTCGCCACAGGAAACTACAAGTAAAATCCCAGATGAGATGAGTCATGTCAACACAACTGACCTTGAAGCTGAAGACATGTCCTCGGGATCTGTAATATCTTCACCAAAGGAAACTACAAGTAAAATCTCAGATGAGATGAGTCATATCAACACAACTAACCTTGAAACAGAAGACAAGTCCTCAGGATCTATAGTAATTAGGTCGCAGGAAACTACAAGTAAAATGACTGATGAGATGAATTATGTCAACACAAATGACCTTGAAGCTGAAGACAAGTCCTCAGTATCTACAGTAACTATATCACAGGAAACTACAAGTAAAATTTCTGATAAGATGAGTCATGTCAACACAACTGACCTTGAAGCTGAAGACATGTCCTCAGGATATGTAGTATCTTCGCCACAGGAAACTACAAGTAAAATCTCTGAGATGAGTCATGTCAATACAACTGACCTTGAAGCTGAAGACATGTCCTCAGGATCTATAGTATCTTCGCCACATGAAACTATAAGTAAAACGACAGATGAGATGTATCATGTCAGAACAAGTGGCCTTGAAACTGAGGACATGTCCTCCGGATCTATAGTATCTCCACCACAGGAAAGTATAAGTAAAATGACCGATGAAATGAATTATGTCAACATAACTGACTTTGAAGCTGAAGACGTGTCCTCGGGATCTATAGTTACTATGTCACAGGAAACTACAAGTAAAATCTCAGATGAGATGATTCATGTCAACACAAGTGACCTTGAAGCTGAAGACAAGTCCTCAGTATCTATAGTAACTATGTCACAGGAAACTACAAGTAAAATGACTGATGAGATGAGTCATGTCAATACAACTGACCTTGAAGCTGAAGACATGTCCTCAGGATCTATAGTATCTTCGCCACAGGAAACTATAAGTAAAATCTCATATGAGATGAGTCATGTCAATACAACTGACCTTGAAGCTGTAGACAAGTCCTCAGTATCTATAGTAACTATGTCACAGGAAACTACAAGTAAAATCTCTGATGAGATGAGTCATGTCAACACAAATGACCTTGAAACTGAAGACAACTCTTTAGGATCTCTAGAAGATGAAGAAGTTACCACTGCAAAATTTCTTGCCAATGATAGTATGACTACAGTACATCAAGTTGTAGATGAATCTGTACAATTTACAGAAGATGAAGGTTTGAAAGAACTTCCCACTCAGAGAAAAGCTGTTATAAATCAGGAATTTCACAAAGGGTCACACCATGAGGAAGACATATGGGAGAATATATATAGCACATCAGATGGTGATGATAGTACTGATGATGGCAAACTTTGTATTGATGAAGACAGCATTCATATGGTACCTTCATTAGATTCCGATAATACAAAGGTACAAGTTAAAAATCCACGATTAGATGTGGACAAAGATGTGGTTGTTGATACCTGTAAGTCTAACAGTGATATTGAAGGAAAAACAACATGTAATTCTGATAACGAGACTAACCTTATTATAGACGAAATTGTGAATAGTAATCTTGATCATGATATGATTGTTGTTGAGAAGAACTTGACTGAGAAAACAGATAATGTTGATGTCATATCTAAAATAATGGATACAGGTATTGAATCCATGAATTTGGAAAACAATGAAACAAGCTTACCAGATAAAAATGTGAAAGAGTTATCTGAAGATATGAAGACATCAGCCATTGATGATGGACAAAACTTGTGTGAGGACCTCAGGGAAAATTGCTTTGACATTGAGATTATGCAGAATGGGGTCGACACTGATTATGATAAGTTTGAGAATGAGAGACATATACATGTACCGCAACTAGATAGGAGTAAAGAGTTATTTTCACCAGACATCACAAAGGGGAAAGGAAAACTAACTTATAGAAATGAACAGGAGGAAAACATTGATACATTTCTATCTTTAAGATTCCGAAAATCTCATTTTGTTGAAACTGATATTGAGAAGATGAGAAACACGTCTGAATTGTGTGTTGAAGAGAAAAGGAATCATAGTACGCTGACCTTACCAGACTTTGACTCCTCTCCTGACAACAGTTTCCTAAATAAATCATCAGATACGATAGGAGGTAGAAGTCATTCAGATAATTCAAACAAAATATCTCCTTGTGCTGAGCTGTATGAGGACGACTCTGACTCACTTCCAGAAGTGGAATTTTTAAAGGCTAGTCCAGCAAAATGGTCAGTCCCTGTTAAGCAAGAAATTGTGGAGCTTGATTCAGGTATGGAAAGTGGAAATGAAAATCTTGAAAATAGTGAGAGAAAGATTTCTGATAAATCTTTGTCCATGAAAGATAAACTTGGCATCATATCTCCTTTAAAACTTGGCACTCCATCAAAACTTAAAATGAAATTAAAGAAGCCAGAAAGAAGTGAAGAAGGCACAACTCCATCAAAACTTAGCAGTCTAACTTCAGAACTTGGCTATACAAGTCCAACCAAACCTGGCTCTACAACGCCATCAAAACTCAAACTGAAATTAAAGAAACCACAGACAAATGAAGAATGCACAACTCCATCAAAACTTAGCAGCCTAACTTCAGAACATGGCTACACAAGTCCAACCAAACCCGGCTCTATAACTCCATCAAAACTCAAATTGAAGTTGAAGAAACCAGAGAAAAATGAAGAATGTGCAACTCCATCAAAACTCGGCTCTAACACTCCATCAAAACTCGGCTCTACAACTCCATCAAAACTGAGCAGCACAACTTCAGAATTTGGCTCATCAACTCCATCAAAACATGGCTGTACAACTCCATCTAAATTAGGCTCTACAACTCCATTAAAACTCAAACTGAAATTAAAGAAACCAGAGACAAATAAAGAAAGTTTGATGAAACCAGAGATCAATGATGAAAGTCCAAGGAAAAAGGTTCTAAAAAAGAGGAAGAGTGACTCAAGTCCTAAAAAACAGTCTACTTCGCAGAAGGAATCGAAAGGGAATGAAAATACTCCTAGGAAAAAGCCATATAGGAAAAAACGAGATTTAACCTCACCTCAAAAATCTGTGAATGTTAATGAATCCTCTGATGACAAACAATGTCTAGAGAGCAGTAGAATAAGTGACAACCCTAAATTAAAAGCAGGTAAAGGGAAGAGGGACAGGAAGGTTAAAAATGAGAATGTCGAAAAAAGAAGACTTAGTGATCTGATAGAAATAATGACTGATAATGAATCGGATATAGACATAGCAGAATCTGTCATGGTAACTACTGTTAATGGAACTGATGGAGAAAACAAAGAAAATGTGGCAAGCAAAGAAATACTAAAAACTGAAAATATCAATACTGATGAGGAAAAAGGTGGAATAATAATGGAAATGACTGCAGGAAGTGTTACCAGAACACAGAACAGGAAGCGAAAAATTGAGATTAAGAGGACAGATGAAAATTTGAATGTTGACCAAAGGAAAGAATCAATCTTAGAAATACATACAACAGAAAGTAGCGCTATTGATGATGAGAATAGGGAACCAAAAATTGCAAAACTGATGGTTAAAAGGAATGTTACTGAAAAGAGTGATTCCAGTTTAGAAATAATGACTGCAGAGAGTAGTGTGGATGATGACTCTCCTAATCAGAATGGTAAGATAAAAAAAACAATCCGCATTAATAAGATTGGTAAATAGAATGAAAAGAGATATAGAGTAGATGTAAATGAGAACATTCCATGTAACAACACTGACAGCCTTTGACCATTGTTTTAAGCTAGATTTTACTAGAAATGTCATTTCATAGGTACTTTTTTTGATGGTCATGAAACTTTGGTTGAGCAAAGTCATTCATGAGGACTGAAGTTTGAATTATTCCATTGTGAAAACATTTCAATAAAACTGGCATACAGAAAATACTTTCACTACACAATGTATGTCATGTATGTCTAATGAATTATGGTGTATATAGATAGAAAATAACTTACATGTATCTCAAACTACATAACTATATACAGATAAAAATAAATCAACAAAAGACAAACATATATACATTTTTGAAGGAACTGAAAAATGTATGCCTCAGGATCAAATGGAATACCTCGTGTTTTTATACGACCGCAAAAAAATTTTGTGGTCGTATAATGGTATGGCGCTGTTGTCGGCGGCGTCGTTGTCTGTAGACACTTTAAGTTTTGCCTACTCAAGTTCAAGTTGATCAATCCTTATGAAATTTTAACACAATGCTCCTTGGCACAAAAGGAAGATGTGGATTTGTTTTGGTTATTATGGCCCTCCCGTTTTTAAAATAGGGGCCAAAAAGGGCAATGTTTTCACCTATTTAGATGTAGAATTTTTATTGATTATCGGATTTTGATGGGGTTTCTTTCAGTATGCTCCTGAGGTAATTTCCAATCAGTAGTATGCCCACGGATATCACGTTGCATGTACCGTTCATGAGATAAATGGGGTCCAAAAGGGGCGAATTTTAAAATTTTTATTTTTTTATTTTTAGTCCGATTTTGATGCCGTTTTTTGCAATGGATTCCTTATGAAAAATAAATAGGCGCTGCAGCATCAGATTTTTATACGACCGCAAAAATTTTGCGGTCGTATTATGTTATGGCGCAGTCGTCGGCGTCAGTGTCGGCGTCTGTGGCCAGCATAACTTTGTTTCTAGTGGACGGATCATCTTCAAATTTGAGTATGTGGTTTCTTGGCATAATGGCTATCCCGGGTTTTAATTTCGGGTTTATGGCCCCACCCGTTCCAGAAAAAGGGGCCAAAAAGGGGTAAAATTGGGTATTTTTGTGTCTGTGGACAGCATAACTTTGGTTCCAGTGAACAGATCATTTTCAAATTTTTGTATGATGTTTCTTGGCACATGCTTTAGCCCGGGCTATAATTTTATGTTCCTGGCCCCGCCAGTTTTAGAGAAAGGGGCCAAAAGGGGTTAAATTGGTTGTTTTCACATATTTGACTGTAGAATCTTTATTATATATCGGATTTTGATGGGGTTTCTTTCAGTAAACTCCTTAGAAAATTTCCAATCTGGTGTATGCCAACGGATTTCACGTGGCATGTACCGTTCACGAGATAAATGGGGCCCAAAAGGGGCGAATTCAAAAATTTCATTATTTTTTATTTTTAGTCCGATTTTGATGCAATTTTTTCGAAAGGATTCCTAATGAAAAATTATCGTAGCGCTCTACTATTAGATTTTTGGTAACTTGTTTCCTTACCCAGCTATGAGGGGCCGAAGGGGGCCAAAATCGTAAATTTACAGATAACCAAAAAATTTTATTTTTCATCGGATTTCGATGGGATTTTTTTCTTTGGATTCCTCTTGATGTAAGCTTTCAGTAGTATGTCAATGGATTTGGCGTAGCTCTTACCGTTTCCAAGCTATGAGGGGCCGAAGGGGGCCAAAATCGTATATTAAACCTAAAATTTTTATTTTTCATCAGATTTTGATGGGATTTTTTTCTTTGAATTCCTCTTGATATAAGCTTTCAGTGTTATGTCAACGGATTTTTCGTAGCTCTTACCGTTTCCGAGCTACAAGGGGTCAAAAAATTGCAAATTTTCAAAATATGTGAAATCTTTATTTTTCATCGGATTTCAATAGGATTTTTTTCTTTCGATTCCTCTTGATGTAAGCTCTAGGTAATATGTCAGTGGATTTTGCATAGCTATTACCGTTTTTGAGCTACAAGGAGTCAAAGGGGCCAAAATTGTAATTTTTTGAAATATTTGAAATCTTTATTATCCATCGGATTTCGATCAGTTTTTTTCTTTGGATTCTTCTTGATATAAGCTTTCAGTAGTATGACAACAAATTTGGCATAGCTTTGACCGTTTCCGAGCTAAAGGGGCCAAAGGTGCCAAAAATTGCAACTGATTCAAGCTCTTTATTAGGTCCATTTAATTACTGTATCAAGCTCTTTACTGTGTCCTCATTCATTTTGAATTACACTTGTTCAAATTTCAGTATTCGACATGCTGCGGTCGTATCATGTTGCGCTCGGCATAGCCCTTTATTGTATAAACTTACTTCTACTATTTACATGTATGATCAAAACACAGTTCCATTGTTAAGGCATGCCTTTATCCAAAATTGGTACTTTTGGAAGAGATAGTATTTGAGTACCCTTACTCCTACCAAAAACCCTACTGATTCATATCAAGTAGCTTCTATAATGCTATTTTTTAAAAAATGCATACCATTCTGTTTTAGAAGTTAACCTTGCATAAGGTTATGTAATCCTATATGTATTTAGATGATATAATTTCAGACAACAGTCCTGTAGATTCTAATACATGTAAACTGAAGGAAACAAAAGAAAAAGGAAAGAGGGTAAATATGATCATGTACATGTATATAAACACAAAATTCGTACAAAGTAAACAAGGTTACAATAAGAGTGTATTTTGTTCCAAGATTAAAATTGCAGCGTTCCAGATTAAATTCTCAAAACTGTAACAGAAGAACTTGAAGCTTGATTATCAAATACTGATTTTCACAGTAAATGTTAAAAAAGATTGTGAAGATTAAATTGCTACTATGATCAAATTTCGAATTTTCAGAAATGTTATTGAAAACTAGCAAATTTTGAACAGGTTTTTAGCTCACCTGGCTTTGCCAGGGTGAGCTTTTGCCATCACTTTGCGTCCGTCATTCGGCGTAAACTTTTTCAACAATCTTCTCTGAAACTGCTTGATGGATTGGTTTGAAACTTTATAGTAATCATCTATGACATGTTCCCTACAAACGCTCCTGATTTTATAATGATCCGATGAAAAATATGGCTGCTGTTGCTAAAAATAGAACATAGGGGTAAATTGCAGTTTTTGGCCAATAACTGGAAAACGGTTACAGGTAACGAAAATTCTGAAAAGAAGTAAAATTGTTGAAAATGCCAACAGCTATCTGCCCTACAATTTTGAAGAGAATCGGAAAACCTGTCTAGGAGTTACAGCCCTTTTTCCAAAAATTGTCAAAATTTATGCATTTTTTGTTTTTAATTCCGAAAACTGTAACAGAAAGAGGTGATGTTTAAATTTGAAAAATGTGCAGCATATCAAAGTCTACCCCCTCTGAATTTTGAAGAAAATCCAAAGGCCTGTGTATGAGTTATTGCTTGTTTTCACAATTTTTTTTTGTTATGGGTTATAATTATCTCCCTTCAAATTCTGTGTTCAAATCTTCTTTGAATAACTTTTCTCTTTTAAGTTTTAGAGAAATTCCCTGCTATCACTTTATTAAAACATTTATTTCTTCCATAATCAAGAGCGTAATAGGCATTTTTGTACCCATTTATACAATTTTTTACAAAAATATTATCTTAATCTTTACATAAATATACAAAATGATAATTTTATATATACTTACAGTGTCCTGACTGCAATTTTGTTAAAGGTCTTGCTTTCAATATGTTGCAGTAGCTACTAAGCTTTTAAGCCTGCACAGACTGTTGAAAAGACTTTTAAGTAACATTTGGTGACTTGTATTCATCTTGCACAAAATAAGTTTTGAACCAAATATGGCATATGAGATGCTGACTAAGTATCCTTACTGGTACTTATCTGTCTTCCAAAAACTGTAACAGAAAGAGGTGATGTGTAAATTGGAAAAATGTTCAGCATATCAAGATCCACATTCTCTGACATTTTGAAGAACAATCCAAAGGCATGTGTAGGAGTTATTGCCTGTTTATCACCATTTTTATTCCCCCCGCTTTAGCGGGCAGTATATAGTGATCATGGTGTCTGTCTGTCCGTTTGTCCGTCCCTTCGTTCGTCTGTCTGCCATAGGGTACCTACTTTGTGGCAACAACTCCTCCTAGACCACTTCATGAAATTCAATGAAACTTTCACAGAATGTTCAGAACATATTGCCATTGTGCACCAGCTATTTAAATTTTTATTTGACTTTGTTTTTTTTTTTTTTTTTCTTTGGGGGGGGATTTTTTTGCTCTTTGCCATAGGGGTACATACTTTGTGGCAACAACTCCTAGTCAAGTTGATGAAATTCAATGAAACCTTCATAGAATGCTCAGTAGATATTGCCATTGTGCACCAACTATTTAAAATTTTTATTTGATCTTGATTTTGGAAGGGGGGTTACTCTCTGGCTTAGGGGTACATACTTTGTGGCGACAACTCCTTCTAGACCACTTGGTGAAATTCAACAAAACTTTCACAGAAGGTTCAGTAGATATTGCCATTGTGCACCAGCTATTTAAAATTTTTATTTGACCTTGATTTTTTTT